>LIAE01008064.1:14118-68885 GCA_002287525.1 Diploscapter pachys | reverse complement strand
CTTGTAACAATAGTAGTTCCAGTATGTATATCCGTCGTCACAGATAGCGCCTATAAAAAAACTTCAAATATGTCATGGTGATTATATCTGAATTCTTTTCAAAATACTTGAGGATTTTCTTATTCTCGTTTTTGATTATGTGTAGATGAATAGATTGGAAATAGCGGAATGACATAACGCGAACTGATGTATCACTATTTTGGTCTTGGCGAAACTCATACGTGATGGAATGCTTTCTTATTCCGTTTGTTTCACAATTTTACTACTAAATTTCACCATTCCGCCAATTTGTCTTTTCTAGGCTACTGGTGGTTGATTTGAAAGGAAAGAATGCAAATTTGATCATAATTTTTCTAAGACCATAAGCACCATTTATTCACCTGGTGGATGTGTTATCCCTCCTGTTGTCGATTCCGTGGTTGTGCCCGCTTGTCTTTTGTCGATTTGGTGTTCATCGGCAGAAGTGAACACTGTCAGCAGAAATATGAGCAGAAGTGAGAGATTGCGCATCTGAATTTTGATGTGAAAATTTTCAGCATCGTATTGATGAGATTCTCATCACAAAAATTTAGTGAAAAAATCATAGCGATGGGAGTTTCCAGGTTATAGTAGAAACAAATGCAAAATTTGCATAATTCATTAATTTGATGAATTGTAGAAAATGTGAAGAAGCTTTCGGACGGCAATAAGGGATGCCCACATTGGTGTTATGCGACATGTTAGATACCACTACAATTTTCGACACCCTTTGGCATTCATGATGAAGACAAAATTACAAATGTTACAAATTTATCATCCAGAAAGCTTAAGAATTCAAACATAAAAAGCTGCTGATAACCGAGAAGATCAATCAAAATTTGATTCAATAGGAAGATAAATATTCGCCCGAATTCAGTCCTTTTCCAGTTATGAACCTTTTCTATAAATGTCATCCCATAAGCAGATAGCATGGATTTGCATTCCAAATCAGTATTTCCAGACATTTGCTGTACTCAACCCATTCTTTACTCTTCGTTTACCCTATTTTCCGAATTTTTTTCCCGACTGAGCCTTTGATTGTGAAAGAAAAATCGAAACTTTTCCTGATATTTGAACTCAAGTGAATTTCTCGATGGTTCTTCGAATTGATATTAGCATGTATTTTATTATTTATAGCTTAGTTCAAGAATTTTGGAGATCGAAAAAGGGAGATAAAGAATGATTTTGGGATAGTCTTCCCTCTTCACTTACTATTTCTTTTTTTGTAAATATTGAAAATAACCGTGCACCACTTTGTACCCTCGTAATTTATGAAATGAACAGTATCAATTCTTAATTCTTCACGATGGAGTTGTGATTTGTGGAGTTATGAAACCGTATTAATTTTGAGTAACTCTAGCCCAAATTTCAGACGATCGAGGGGATTTGCATCCGAAATTACACATTCAACGAATGTCTGTGAAGTTCGGAAAAAGAATTCGACTGCTTTAGCTTACAGTTCAAATTTATTGAATGGTTCATTCAATATTTTAGGGACTTTTACTGGATTTGCATAAAAATGAACCTATATTCTGTCGAAATAGTTTCGAAACGAATATTTGTTGTAGATGTTTGAAATTAGCTAATCTAGAATCAAGTTCACAATTTTAATGCAATCATCATCAGTTTATTAAAAAAATAAAGTTTTGACAAATTTCAAATTAAATAACAAAATTTAACAGTCACAACTAATCTAACACGAAACTGGAGGCCAAACAAATACGTTCTTTTAACCAGGCCGTTTGGAATTTCAAATCCGACTTCGATTCCGGTTAAATTTATTTTTTAAATTTCATTTATTGAATATACCCAATAGGCGAGATTTCATGAGAAACCATTTCTATTCATAGATATTATGATATTTTCCTATTCGCAAATTTCTAAACTCCATTTCGAACGTCCCTAATGCTATGCAAAAATTAGAAAACATCGTCTTCGTCGGCTCCTCTGCGCATATGCAATTCCAGATAATCGTGGCTTTGAACAGCTGAACTCATTATCTTCAGAAATGGAAAAACCAGATGAGAATGTCAAATTTCACCTGTTATTGAGATAAAAATCCCAAGGACCAGTGACGAAAAGCCGACTGCAAGTAGAGCGAATAGTCTCTTGATCGGAGGCATTTTCTTCTGTTTTGGAATTGCCAGACGTAAAATCGGAGATTCGGCAGAATAAACTGGCTTGGGTTTATTCGGTGGCTTAATTTTCTGAAATTACAAATTCAAGACTTACTTTACAAGCAAATCCTCATTTTACCTCTAAATTTGGTATTTTTCTCAAATCATATAAAAATGCATCCTGAGACTCGACGCTGTATTGATGATTCAATCGCTTGATTATCGAATTTTGAAGACATGAACTAAAAATATCAAAATCTTCGGATTTTTCATAGAAAAATAATACCTTCTAAGAGAAGAGTTACTGCGCAAAATTAAATATATCATACAATAATATAACTATAAGAATAAATAAATCTCGATCGATTTTTGCTCTGCTAAACCGAGAAAATATGAGCCGAGCAAGCGTTCTTCCTTGAGCAGGAGATATCACACAACTTATCGATTGCTTGGACCAAGTCATCGACAACAAATACACACTTCATACTCTATCATTGTGCTTAAAATACGTACAACTTCAAAATAAAATTTATTTTAAAATAGATGCAAGATTTGTGATAGAAAAGGTAAAAATTGGTCAAGTTTCATGCACAATTTTATCGAAATAATTTGAAAACAATTTTCATGAGATTATTCTGATGAGTTTAGTCACAGTATAAAATGGTATATAAGATTTGTCTCAAAATTATGAACGCACTTTGCGTTCAAGAGCACCACACTCGCATACCTGAATTATTCTGGCTCAAATTTAGTACACAGATTCTCTAATATATTACCCATATATCTGCAAGATTTCAGTTCGATTCGATTTACTATGTCGTTTCTACAATTTTTTTCTGAATTTATCCCTTAACTATGGAAACTGAGAAGTTCTGGAATTGCTGCAACCGACACAACGTCGAAATAGTGTGTAAAAGCGAAAGAGCAACCCCTAACCTTTCTTATCTCTAAATACTAGTTCTCACGTTGCGTCGGTTGCGTCACTGCGACATTTCCAAGTCGCCGAAATTGGCCAAAAATGCTAGTGAGGGCTCAGAAAAAATTCAGGAAGTGGATACATGATATAACATCCGGATAAATATCACTGATCCTGAGAATATCTTATTGGGCTTCTTTTGAGACCAAATACGTCTTTTTGCAACACGTTACTGAAGATCCGCATTTCATCAAAAATTTGACGTCGCCTTAACTATGGGAAAATATGCCATTTAAAGCAATTTTCTAAAAAATGTTGTTCCAGGCTCCTATAGATTTGTTTCATTATAAATTGTTATGATATTTTGGAAGCCTAATAATGGTGTTATCATGACATGATATCAGTTTCCTGATTGGGTAGCTATATCCTGGGTTATGAATTTTTCTGAACTCTCACTAGCATTTTTGGCCAATTTCGGCGACTTGGAAGTGTCGCAACGACGCAACCGACGCAATGTACGAACCAGTATTTAGAGATAAGAAAGATTAGGGGTTGTTCTTTCGCTTTTACATACTATTTCGACGTTGCGTCGGTTATGACAATTCCAGACCTCAATTTCCATAGTTAAGGGATAAATTCAGAAAAAAAATCGTAGAAACGAAATAGTAAATCGAATCGAACTGAAATCTTACAGATATATGAGGAATTTACTGTTTGTATTAGTAAAACCGAATTTATACTCAGGGAAAGCAGATTATCTTTATTACTTCAGAAAGGATATTGACAACAGAACAATATGAGTGCAAGAATAGAGAAGTGAGCGAAGTGGAGTCCAGAGGGGTAATATATGGGGGAGGAGAGGGGCGGGGCCCGTTGGCCTTGGCAAGACCTCGTATTACGATAAGAAATATATTAGAGAATCTGTGTACAAAATTTGAGCCAGAATAATTCAGGTATGCGAGTGTAGTGCGTTCATAATTTTGAGACAAACCTTATATACAGTGCCGCTTAAAAGTCTTGGGAGTTGTTTGTTTTCGATTTTATTTCGTGTTTTTTTGTTTTGATTTTGTAAATTTATGTTTTTTTTTGTTATTCTGCTTCTATTCCCGATGGTTTGTCACAACTATTATGATGCCAATCTGAAGAAGAGGGTCGTCAAGTTCGTCGCTGACGAGCACTCGAAAATTGAAGCTTCCGACGTCTTCAAAATCTCTCTGCAGTCTGTATCCCGTTGAACCGCTAATCCAATGAAGGACCGAAGTCTGGGAAACAAGCTGAAATCAAGTCGACCGAAAAAAAACCACTTCTCTTGCTGATAGGGATATTTTTATCGCTTCTAAGCGAAACTCGAGACTAACTGCACGTCAAATTCTTTCCAAAATTTCCACTCCAAACAGTCCAAACATTTCTGTTAACACTGTAAAACGTCGTCTGGCTTCTTCCGGGTTGAATGGAATGGTTGGGGTCAGAAAAGCTTTGATTTCCAAAAAGAATAAGACCGACTGTAAAGTGTAGATGAAAAAGCATAAGGTGTGGTTTTGTGCGCAGTGGTGTAGAATCCTTTGGAGTGACGAGAGTAAATTTAATTCATTTGGAAGTGATGGGAAACAGTGGGCCAGGCGCCCAGCTGGCACTAAAAATGATCCCAAGTATCAGATTCCCGCCGTCAAGCACGGTGGTAAATCTATCACTGTATGGGGATGTTTCAGTATATCTGGCGTCGGTCCCCTGGTCAGAATTGATGGTAGAATGGATGCTCAGATTTATGCTGACATCTTAGAGAATAATATGATTTCGTTTGCAAGGAGAAATATGCCTGCTGGTTGGATATATCAGCCGAATAATGGTCCGAAGCATAGGTCGGCATTTCTTCAGAAATTGTTCAGGTTAAAAAGTGAGGGGTTTGTCTTGGCCTTCGCAAAGCCCGGACCTAAATCCAATAGAGCACCTTTGGCAAGAGCTCAAAAAGCGAACAGGAGGCATTCAGACTCGAAATGCCGATCAAAAATTCGCGATCCTTCAGAAGAAATGGTGCAAAATAGACCGACGCACTATTGATCGTCTTATTGCTTCAATGCCTAACCGCTGTCGTGAGGTCGAGAGAGCTAATAGTTACTCGACCAAGTATTAATCATTCCTAGCCATTTGGAAAATCTTCTTTTCCATTTCCATTCAAAAAGAATTTTTTTTCTTTCGAAATTCCTTTTACTCCCAAGACTTTTGAGCGGCACTGTATATATATATAAATTAATTTAAGTCAGAATTCTAAAACACTTGAAAAATAATATGCCAGTGAAGGCACCCTGAAAAATCATAGCCGCGTAGCGTCGTAACTCCATAGTTAAGGGTATGGGGCGTGGTAGGGGGAATTTTTCCCCATACTATTTCGTAGGTTCTGACGCTGCGCGATTACAACATTTTCAAGTTGTCCCAATAAATATCATTCAGATTTCATTAAGCAGCCAAAGAATCTATATTTGAGTTAGCCAAATGGTTATTCTCCACATTTATTGGTCTAATCATATTTCTTCTGAAAGAATACAGAGTGCTTCAGTATAATTTGACAACTTTTTCTTAGATAAAATTTTTCCTACAAATCATTTTAAAAAACGATCAATGGGATTCAATTCATCTATTAGAAAGATTTTGTAGAAATCTATGGTTTTACCCACTTTCCATTTACATGTTGGCCTGGGCATACCTATGGCGTATGAAATTCCTAAGCTTTTTTCCCGAAGATTGAGCCTGCGATTTTTCCGTCATAACCCGCTTTGGATCAAGGCAAATCGAAAAGTTTTTTAGATTTGGAATCAGCGAAATTCGAAATATTTTTCATGCTAAGTTTGACTAAAAGTTTCCGAATTTTCTACGGCTAAGTCCAGAAAAGGGTCCGCCACCGGTATTTTCAGATCTACCCGTCGATTGAAAGCGGGTTAAATTATACATTTTCATAAATTTCCCTAAAAGATGCATTGAATCCTGTTGATCTTTTTCATAAATAATTTGTAGAAAAAGTTGCAAAATTACATTGAACACCCTGAATATTTTAACGATCAACTAAGACGCGTTCTCTGATAGGACAAGACAGCTATGTGTGTAGCTGGGGAATTTTTTTCTTTTCGGGCTGAAAATTGGTGGGTTTAATCAGAGCGACATTAGGACTTATCGTCAGAAAACTCTTAAGACCTACCCCTCGTATATTTTTTGTCTGACGAAAAAGTGCCTTCTAGATCTGGTTACGCACCAGCTCTCTTATAACTCTCGCTTTACCATAGAACGCGTCTTAATAAAAATGTATCATACCTGCGGCAAACGAGATTTCTAATTGCCTTTCTTCGAATGGGACTACCGATTATGAAAGATAGCGGCACAGTGATCGTCCACAAATATGCATCAAACGCACGAATTTCACCTGCTTTTACCCATTTATTTATAATACTTTCATAATATAATGAAAACGAGTCATAGATTTTTCTCTCATTTAATAATGTTGAGGTCCAAGTTATAGTTATCAACTAAATTATTTGTATAAGAATAATATTCATAAGTTTAATGCATTTCATATTTATTTAGAATCCGAAGCAGAGCTGAGACGAAATTGAAATAAAAAAATTCGAAATCGAAATCGAAACTGACTTCTCAAAATTTTCGAAATCGAAATCAAAATCGAAATTTTGCCTCAGCTCTGATCCGAAGTATATAATTAAAATCAAGGTGTTTGTGATTATTATTATTATTATGAAATGGCCGTATTTATTATAATAGAAAAACATACTCTTCTATTTTCAGAGGATCGATTTTTGGAAAATTCGGAATTTTCAAAGCATCATAGCTCTTTTTCTAATGATCGTAATCCGCACTTCAAATCAAGATTAAATCCACTCTAGACACTTTAAAGTATATTATAAAAGATTTGCTGATATGATCTGAGTTGGATAATGCGTAGCTTCGGTACTTGTAGGGAGGTACCCTATTATTAAAGATGCTCTTCTATTAAAATAAATACGGTATATTGAGTAGTGGTTTAATCTTTAGAAAAAATGAACATAGGAAATTTATACATCTTTTTATTATTCTCTTATATTGATATTATAAATATTTGCATTTTTGCTGATGCAAACAAGCAAATAAAATGGCTTTAATGGTTAATTAATAGAAAATGCAAAATTTGTGTAATTACAATAATTAACTAGCGTTTGATAACTTACATGTTGAACTGCGAAAGGTATCATTTGGTAAAGTATGCGCCTATTTTCTGCAGCATAGCTTCGACTAGACCCTCTAGCTAATTGCTTAAAACGATTATAAAGCAATAGATAACTCATAGTAGCCCCAAATGCCAAAATATCGATCAGTATGGAAAAAAACCCTGAAAAATATGATTGAATTACTATTTTCTCAAAAGAATCAATGATTCATTATTGTTTTCACAATATAGCGTAATTTTTAACAAAATAATAACTAAAGATTACATATTATTATTAAAATTATTTTATTTAATTGAATAATTGAAATTGGTGCTGCACTATATTATTGCAAAAAAATCACCACATAAGAATTATTATGACTTACGATGAATAATTCAACATAATAGAAATAAGTATAATAATGAGATAAATCCGTCTTTTTTTTATCAACTGTAACAAAACTGAGTTCATCTACATTGTGGTCATGAGGCTTTGATGCAGTTAAGTCCCCTTCATTATTCTTAGGCAATACTATATTATCAGTATTATTGGTGACTATTAAAATTTGGTCCGGATTGTTGAATAAATAATACTTTAATACATCGATTTCTATTGCAAATAAAAATGGAATTAAATAAATAATCACAAATAAAAATCCAGCAATATACTCAGCAATTTTCATCGATCGATATAATCTTGTTCTAAATTAATATAATTATAAATATAAATAATAATGATGTTAATGTAACAGTTTGTAAATGGAGTAATGACGTAATTACTAAACGATAAATAACGAAACGTTTTTTTTTTAGAATTCGACGAAATGCAGAAATAACGAAGTGATTCCTATTTTTGCACAAACCCTGTCAATTTCTATTGCGTTCTGCCATTTCTTCGTTTCGTAAAATACTAAAAAGCATTTCATCATTTCGTGTTACGCCATTCCGTCACTACATCATTTACAGATTTCCTATTGATAGGATGATTAATTTATGAAATTTTACTTGTCAAGACATTTTGATAAATATTTATATTCGTAGATAAAAGCAAATCGTTGCACTACAAGAACGATATTAAGCGAAGATAGTAAATAACTCGCTAATCGAATTATAATATGGTAGAAATAAAATTCAATAAACACATTAAGAATAATCTCTACGAACGAATAACGTGCGGCTATCACAACTCCAAAATTATCTTCGTATTCTAAATTTCTATCTATATTTAAGAGTGAATGTTAGTAAGGACCAAAGTCGGTATAAACAGGGGTCCGCCTATTGAGCTGATTTCCACATACGTTGTTTAGTTTTTCACGCTGATCATCATGGTGAAAAACTGAACAATATATGTGGAAATCAGCCCGATTTGAGGACCTCTGTTTATACCGACTTTGGTCCTTACTGACATTCACTCTTAAGTTAAAAATGTTATACATTCGATAAGTTATCAGAAAATATTATCACTGACCAATTTCTAACTTTGGTGTATAATAATTTATGGTAGACCAAATTAAAAATGATAACTGTATGAAAAAATAAACTCCTAAGAGAAGTGATGTAATTCTTCGGATTCGATTTAATATGGGAAAATAAGTTGCCTAAATTAATTTATATCATATTCGCATTATAGGTTCCATATAATTTTCACTGTAAATAAACGTCGTCAGGAGTGTTCTCAGTATAATTTTTTTTTTATAAATTGAACTGAAGTTTTTAACCGTATCCGAAACGAACCGCGAACACCTCTTAAGACAACCTGTATTTGGCGTAATGACGAAACACGATAGGAATTGATGGAAACTTGGAAAGGTAGCATATAGCCGTGCAGTCACTAGAAGAAATAATGCAGGAAAAGAAGCCCTACCAGGCCCTACCCTATCCTTACCTTATACTATATTATTTCCCTCATGAATACGCGCTACTAGTCCAAGTTGCCATCAATTTATATTGCGTCTCGTCAGTTTTTGTTTTGTCACATATAAAAAAAGCGTTTCGTCAATACGGCTTTTACAAATCGCCAGGGCTGTCCGAACTAAACTGTGAACTTAACTGAACTTCAAACTTGGCGGAAGTTCAAGTTAAGAGTGAATGTCAGTAAGGACCAAAGTCGGTATAAACAGGGGTCCTCAAATCGGGCTGATTTTCACATATATTGTTCAGTTTTTCACGCTGATTCTCATGGTGATAACTGCTTTTTGAAAATCGATTACTGTAGCGGATTACGGTAGCTCGTAAGTTTTCCAGACCTGACCTCGGATTCACATTCGTATGAGCTCCAGAATTTTTTAAAATGCAATGGCCAAATTCAACATAATGCCTTTTTATACATTATTTTCAAAAAATCATATTTCTCTATGTATCAGGCTAAATTTCATGATTATTTTTTTGTTTTGTAGATCTTGAGTAGGAAAACAATGTAAAAATAACAAGAAAATTTTAAAAATTAATTTTAGCGGGAAAAACTTACCCTAAGTTACCCTATATATCCGTACTGTGTTTACATGCGTAATTTGAGTTAACGTCGGAGTTTTCCATGAAATCTTGTAGAGCTCTTCAAGTTGATCAACTTTTGTCCCAGAATTTATTCTAGAACGTGCACACACAGAGAAATATGAATTTTTGAAATTTTCTTTCATGAAAATCACCCTGGTTCTACGCATTCAGCGGTTTATTTGATCCCAGTATCCAACATCTTTTTTCGAAAAAGTTGCATATTTTTATTCAGAATTAAATTCTCTACAAAATAAAGCCATTTCTAGCCAGTTGCCCAAGACATCGATGGGGTTAAAATCGCGAAAAACTGCAGTTGGTCAGGATCACTTTTTCAAATTTTAATTTTTTGGCGAGAAGTTGTTGATCGTAGCAGATGGTTGTAGCTACATTATTTGTAGAGTTTTTCATGGGCTATCCAATGCTGGAAACCGTGTTCAATTTGACTCAAAAATAATAAAGTTATGAATTTTTTCCCGAAGTCAGACCTGTCAAAACTTTAGGCTACCGTAATCCTGCATACGATTATTTTTATGAAAAACAAACCACACCATGATGATCAGTGTGAAAAACTGAACAATATATGTGGAAATCAGCCCGATTTGAGGACCTCTGTTTATACCGACTTTGGTCCTTACTGACATTCACTTTTAAGTTAAAGTTCGATTCAGGGACCGTACTAAAGTCCCCCCTCACGTGAACTGAACCTCGCGTGAACTTCGTGCGAACTAAGCCAGTTTCACGCGAGGTTCACACGAGGTTCATGAGACCTATGGCCAAAGTTCCCACGAGGTTAAGGCGACCTCTACAAATTTCAAAGAGCTAATAATTACTTTTTGACAGATTTACTCGGTCTGAATTGTTTAGTGCGGATTCTTCATTTTTATATTTTTATTATTTTGATAGGTTAATTGAATTTTTCCTAATTCAGCAAAATTGGGTATAAGGCTGAAAGACGGTAGGGAAATGCTCTCTCGTTTTGCACACCATTTCTCTTAGCTGCGAAGTCGCAAAAAATGCATCCTTAATTACATCTGAGATTCACGAAATTCAATAATTTCGTAGATAGAAATTCATCAATTTTTGATTGAAAAAAAACTTTATTTAATTATTTAAAAGAAAGAAAAACAGAAAACTCCTATGTATACTCAATCAATTTTCAACAACAAATAAAAGTGCCAATCTTAACGAAAATCAAATAAGACTAATAAATTTAAAAAAAAAAAAAAAAACTAGAGAAATCCGTGAACGACGTCGTTCTCTCTAGACCCACGCCGCGTTGCTGTTGAAAAAAAAAACATTTTAAAAAAGTAGATCATTTTTTAAAGAAAATAAGAATGTTTTTCAGAAAATTGGGTGAATTTTAAAGAAACAACTCTCAAGAAAGTTTTTTTTCTCCAATTTTTGAATTGAAAATTATCTGCAGAAATTTTCTGAAAGGAGCATATCACTAAAATTTTTTTGGATTTTTATGAGCAAAAGTAGAAATTTAATTTTTTATGTAACAAATATAAAAATTTTCTCACATTCTCCTTGCGACTGTTCTGTTGAGTAGCGGTAATGCTGGTAGATGTTCTCACCGAACAGAATGCCTCGAAGTGGGGGTTTCTTGACAATGCTCTGCCTGTAAAAATCGATCAAAATTAATTTAGGATTTCTTTCATAAAATTTCTAAATAAAGACTAATTTTTGAACAA
Source organism: Diploscapter pachys (assembly GCA_002287525.1). NCBI lineage: Eukaryota > Metazoa > Nematoda > Chromadorea > Rhabditida > Rhabditidae > Diploscapter > Diploscapter pachys. Next base: position 57,461 of record LIAE01008064.1, on the reverse strand, counting down.
ATAATCTAGAAAAAAAACTAAATTTTCAAAAGTTCATAAAAAAATTTTTTTCTTCTAAAAATTAAAAAGAAAAATTGTACCTGAAGCCGTTCTGGACCTGACCTCCACTATTGCCGGATCTAGGGTCCCTGAGTAGAGTCCGCCTATTAAAAAGCCAATCGAAGTGCCACTGATGATGTCGATCGGCACGTTCTGCTTTTAGCACATCGACGTGCGAGGCTGAAAATTAAAAATTTAAGATTACTGTTATTTTTGAATTTTAAAAATTGAAATACATCTTTTAGAATATTAAAAACAGCGGTAGAATGCTTGAATTTTGAAAAAATGATCAATTTGAAGGCTAAAATGGGTCCCTTGTAATTATCACCCCTTTTTTTTCTTTTCGCTATACCATTTCACAGTATAAAGGATCGTAGTAGCAAGAGGGCGGTAAATACAGCGAGCCCTATAAATTTGTAAAGCTTATAAAACTTTTTCACTACAATTTTTATAACAAGTTAAAAAATCATCATAATCTTTTTCCTAGAAGACTTACGGCGCATCCATTGGAACATCCTTTGAGGTATCCTAAAAATGCAAAAATCGCACAAATAATAACAAAAATAAAATTTAATATTTACCGAAATTTCGAAGAAACATTGAAAATAAATTAATAAAGTGTAAAAATAAAAATAACGAAAATCAACGATAAACCGTGAATTTGTAGATCGGTGAAATAAAAATGACGAGAATGGTTGTCTCTGAAATACAAAAGTAGTTCACGCGAGGTGATGGGAACTTAGAGGGGAGTTATCTTGAAAAAGGTCCGCTCTAAATTCACACGAGCTGCACTCCTTCTTTTCCTCACTCTCTAGTTCACGCGACCTCATAACTTCACGCGAGGTTAGGTCGCGTGATCTTTTGAGGTCAAATGAACTTCGCGCGAACCTCGTATGAACTATCGCATTACCTCGCGTGAACCTAATTATGCAGTAATTGGGCAATTATTTAGTCGGTAATTTTTTATATGAAACTGTAGAGGGAGTCAACACCAACGGGCTCCATGTAATTTTTCCCAGTTTACTATCACTCTTCTTTATGATTTTTTGGTTCGCGTGAGCCTCAATTTTTTCATAGCTCAGATGAACTTCGTATGAATCTCGTGTGAAGTTGAAAGGTCACGCGAGGGGACTTTAGTATGGTCCCAGGAATTTGAAAATTTTAGCGAAATTCCACTCCGTGACTTTGTCTTCACAAAGAGGAAGGCACTTGCGCTCTCTACTTACGTTTTTAAACTCAGTTGTTCCATTGTCAGAATTAATTACCAAGTACTGCAAAATTACTGGGAAGGCTAGAGCCGCCATACACAATATTGAACGGATAAATACATATTGAATCCCCATTAATCCATTGAAATCTAAAAATGATTCATCTTAACATTTTAAAAATTCATTAATAAAAATTAATAATAAAACTTACAATTTTCTATTATGGAAATATTCATCTTAAAATGATAGATATAAATGAATTCTAATTTAAAAATCTTAAATGTAGGGCTCCCAAGCTCCGCCTCTGCAAAAAGTGCGTTTGTGGTAGAAACGCGGTAGTTTGAAACAGAAAATTTGGAAAGGAAGCACCCTTCAAGCCCTGAATGTCTAAAAAAAACCTTATCTAGATTGATGATAAACTTGATAAAATGGTTCTGTGCAAAAAATCAGGTCAAAATACCTGCACACGAGCAATATTTCATTTGTGAAAATGCATTCATTTCGAATGATAAATTTTTGCGATTTTTCGACCAGAAAATTTGATTTATTTTCTTCATAGCAGGGTTGCTGACGGGCCCAAGTTTTCGGACCCGAACCCGCAAAAATGTTTCTAATTTTCGTTTCCTAGATCTGGACTCGGCCCAGATCCAAAAATGCGGGTCGAACTGAGCCGGATCGGGTCCAGAGAATGAAAATTTAGGGAAATTTGTACGGATCCGGGTCCAAAAATTTGGGCCCATCAGCAACCCTGCTTCATAGAAATCTTATTTACAACCCATATCACCTTTTATGTGCAAAAATTTATCCAAAAATGAGATTTAGCATATTCACTTGGGGACCCTACTTAAATGCTGCTCATTTAAGTTATGCTCTAAGAATATTTTCATATACGAGGTTTATATACTCATGGCAATTTAGTGTCTATATAAACCTAAGGATAGGTTTTTAGTTGAATTTATAATTTTCATCATTATAAAACAGGTGAAATTTTAGGAAATCTGAATACTTCTATAAGAAAAACAATTAGTTCGGAATTTAGAGTTTATCATCAAATTCATTTAGGTATAATTAGAGATTCAAAGTCAATTTTTGGGATTGATAATCATGGGAAACTAATATTGAAGCGTGATAGGTGAGGTTGACCAGAGCAGAATGCTCCTTAGATCCTGCCTGTGTCTGTGACCTCCGTACCTGTACTTACCTGTATTTTCAATGGCTGATTACTTGAGACGAAGCAAATAACACTAACTTTAATGTGCTGAAATCAGCGCATTGATTACAACAGACTTTACGCTATTACATCATATTCAAGGAATGAGTCAGACGACTATTTGTGAATACGCAATACATATTTTTCATATGCGAATCTGTGCCTCATTTATCGATCATTGACAATAGCAATTTTTGATAAATAAAATTTAAAATGTATTTCTATTCGCTTTTTTGAATACTGCTTAATCCCCATCAAATGAATACAGTATATGGTTTTAAAATCTTTGAAATTAGTACTAAATTAATTAATTAATAGCTTCGAATTATGTAATTTCATGAAACTATCCATGATATGTAATCATATCTAGATAAACGATAAATCAGATAGTCTGGTAATTGAAGGCCAAGCGGCAAAGAGGTTTGAGGATCAAAAATCTGGCGGATGCACTTATTCAAAGAAATTAAATAACGTAGAATGTCTAATTTGGTATTTGAAATTCTAAATTATTTTTTGTAGAATTAACTTCTGAAATAATCAGATAGATAAGGAATTGAACATTGTTCCATTTGAGTTGGATTAAACTTTTTTGCTAATTTCTCAAAAATTAATTTCAATTAGTTAGTGTCCAAATCTGTGTATTCCACCAGCCAATTTGGTATTTTCGTGTCGGAATTCAGCAGGAAAAATCAGCTAGCCGAGGCCACATTATTTCACTGAAGTTTGTTTCGCTACGACTCTCTTCGTTCACGTAGAAATGCGGAAAAGAAGCAGACAAAACGAAATAGTACTGAACATTAAGAGAGCGAAAGAGAAAAATACCGAAAGGGGAAAATAGCCGACAAATTGGTGAGTATTTGATAAAAGAGTCAGACGAAATGAGAGAGGATGCAAATTGCCGAGGGGAAGAGAGTCAAAGAAATAGGAAAGAGTAAACAACTGGAGAGAGTGGGGTAGATAAGAATCAGGAAAAGAAGTGAGTGGAAAAAGAATGAGAAGGAAAAGAGCAAGAGAAAAACGAGAGAGTTATAAAATAGAGAGATGACGAGAGAAAAAGTACCCTATAGGCGAATAAATGAAACGGAAAGAAGATTATGAAGGAGAGAAACAGAAATGGGAAAAAGTGAAAAAAACTTATAGACCAACGGTACAAATATCCCCACACTGGCCTTTCCGGGATTTCTGACTCTTTCTTCAAACAGATTTTTCTCTTCTCTCCGCTCTCTTGACTTTGCATGATATTTTCTTTAGGATTCTCATTTTTTTCATGAGTTCAAGCATTCTGTAATAACTTATGAGAAGAGTATGAGAAAGAGTTCAAAATAGATCATAATTTACATGAAACTAACTTGAAATGCATTTTGAGCCTTTCTAAACCTATGAAAAAGTTTTCTTCATTCGCAGATCAAAATTTTCCTAGACAAAATAAGGCTTCTAGAAAAAGACATCACTTTCTCCTATCTTTTTTCTTTCCCTCATACTATTTCTTAGAAAAAGTGGTGTCTTTTTCTAACTGGTGTCCCGGTGTCTTTCTATTAGCCCAAAATAGCAGATATCTCTCAATTTTCATTTTTCTTCCCTGCAAAAGGAAAATTAAAAAAAAAGATAAGTTTCTCATGAGAATATTGAGAGTAAAAATTTGGTTTTACGAATGTTCTGAGAGTCTGTACCTTGTAAAATTGCTCAAAAATACATTTTTCACTCTTTGATAATAAGTGCTAATTTTTTTTCAAATCCAATGACCTTTCATCGTTTTATTACACTGATAAGACGAACTAGCTGCGTCAAAATTTGTATGAAACTAACTTCACAATTTCTTCTTCGCAAATCAAATTATCTGAATTAGTTGATACTTTTGAATTTGTAATTAGGCTTTGTTTCCTTGTCAGAAGTTGTAAATGTGAGCTAAAATTAACTGCTTTTTCTATCTCGTAAATAGCCCTGAAACAAGAGAGCATCATTATAAACGCATGTATTTTTATTATCGCTTCGCAAAGAACCGCGATAATTTGGACTGTTGCGATTCTTTGCTCTTTTTCATCCGATAGCAATCTCATACACTTTCTAGACTCCAGTCTCAGTTTTGTGAAAATTTTAGGGAAAATGCTGATATTCTTTCCTGAAATAACGATGATTTTTTTAAATGAGTGTTTTATTTTTTCTAAAATCGTCAGTCGAAATTTGTTAGCGTTATCATGATAATTAATGGAATTTATAGGGTGATGCATAATTTCTTTTAGGTTTTCACATAAAATTTTGAAAATATACTTATATCTTTTTAAAAGTGATGCTTCAGATGATAATATCTTGATGATTTTTAGTGACTCGCATGCATTCATAATCCGTGAGTTTGACTGCCCTTGTACCATCTTTTGTGAGATAGAAATAGAACGAAGTCAAGTATTAGATTTTTGAGTAAGTGCAATATCTTGCCCGATATCTCGTGTACATGTAGCCTCAATTTCTGGATAACATTTTAGTCTGATAATGTGATGCCAGTTATAAAACATTACGAGTTCGTACCTTTTTAACTTTATGATCTTTTGTTACGCGAGATTTGAAAAGTTAGATCATTTTTCACAGTGGAACACACTCATCGTCTGACATAAAAGTCGACGCTATAATTCAAAGGATGAAGAATAATAAAAGATATTTTCTAGTTTGATGCTCTAGTCTTCCTCTCTAATACGCCAACGAACTTTTGTAATTTCATTGCATAGTAGCAAGCAAAAAATTATAAATTACCTTAGAAAAAATTATGCATCAGTCTAATAAATCTAGATTGAAACAAAAATGGATATTTTAAAATGTTCATATTTCCTATTTCAAGCTAGTTACAATTTCTCGGGTAGTGATCTTTTTCAAAATCGTATTCCCTCAAAGGTTATCTAGAAGCCACACGATATTGAAGACCTCAAAACATGTGAAATAGCAGTTGGGTAAGGAGATGGATGGCAGATAGGCTTTTTTCCCACGCCATTTCGTATTTATTGAGGTCTTGAATGTCGTGCCGTTTCCAAATTTCTTTCCCAAAATATTTCTGTCTTTTTAGACTTTCTGAATTTCATGACTATATAGAAAAATTGTCTTCTCTATCTGGTAAGCAGAGCTCCCACGCAATGATGGACTTGTATAGATTTTCCTATTCTTTTGAAATGAAATTGCATTTTCTCTAAATACCGTAATTGAAATGCCAATTCGTTATTTTACCTGCGCGTCTAGTTAGCCGTTCGATTAGTTCATCAATGTGTTTCGCTGTCATCTGACACGGGTGTTTTTGTATGTCGGTTATAGTTTCCCATTTTTACCCTTGCAAAAATTCATTAATAATGAGACACGATGCAATGACTGTTCGATAGTCTTACTCGGCGACCAAGTTTCATTGCCAAAACTCCTGATCTGAGTCTAAAGCTATGACCATTGAAACAGGATTTCATTCTATCTTTACTGCGATTTTTTGTGAGTTTGACGAACCGATACATAAATTGTTGAATTATCGAGGAGAGGCGAATCATAATCGGTTTATGCGAAATTCGAAATACGCAATCAAATACAGTGCATAGTTCTAGTCGAATCGGGAGAATTTCGTTATTTCTACATACCATTCTTCACTCACGTAATCTTTCGCTTATAATCAGCATCATTAATATTTAATGAGTCCTGGATTACCGTGTTGCCAAACAAATATCTCTCACATTTTCACATCTTCAAATTTTTCATATGCTAATCGCGAATGGTATAGTTTTGTCTTTCATTAATGCAAATCAACACTTCGAGGATTCAAGCTTTTAAACTTCTCAATATATCAATTCGGAAACTTCGTGAGGTTATGAAAAATGCATTCCGTATTCAAATCATTTCCTTTCCTTTCCTATCCTACAGTTTCTTCTTGCTTTCTCTCTCTGTGATGTTGAATCGATATTTCATTTCGGAATCAACAAATTCACTATCGTTGTTGAAAATCTTTCGTCTTCGTTAATTGACGATATCCAATAACTTCATAAGATTTCCCTTTAGAAAATAGATTTGGTTATTTTTGAGATTCTCAATTCCATGAAAAGGAATAGAAGCATATTTATCATTAGGCATGGAGAAAGGGTGGGTTGGTTTTTAAAGATATTTTTCCAGTACCGTAAATAACGAAGGTGCATTGTTAGTGCAGACCTCTTTCTGGTATCATATATTTTTCTAGGAAATTTTATGACTATGTTCCAGTAAAATATCCTAAGCAAAAAATGACCTTCATTTGTTCAATTTTAGGTTGATTACACATTCAAAGAAAACGAAAATGAATCCTATTGGCTTCAGAAGGCATTTGACGCTTCAGGAAGGTAAAATTGGTTACCAATGTCCGCATCCAGAAAACTTTATTCCATTGAAATAGCTTCTTAGATATTCCAAAAGAATAACTTAATCCAATGGAATCATTTTTCGATACTAGCACGGAAATAAAAAATCTGTCGTAGTTCCAAGTTTTTCAGTTACAAACGATTCGACAAAAATATGCCGAAACGTTTGCCAAATCGAGAGGGCGGCCACATGCTCTATGAAAACGATACTCCACTAACGGAGGTCGGATATTTGCAGGCCAAACTTACGGGTAATTTTTAATAAAAATTAGAAAATCATGAAAAGGTAATTATATTAAATGAATACCGAAAAGTGATCAAATTAATCTTAACAGTTATTTTCTATCATCATACATATTTTAAACTCTATTTTTATCATCTGACTTTTCTAGTTCTTCATTCGAAGCTTTCTATGGAATTTCTATAAAAATTTGGAAAAATCGAATTGAGATCATTCAAATTAGAACGTTGATCCAATTTATCTTGAAGTCCAAAGTCTCTTCCGTATTCAAATTCATTTCCAATCAAACACTGATCACTTTTCCTTTGTCCTTTCCTTAAAGACTCACGATCACATCAAAATTCGTACTCGTGACCTAATTTTTTATTGATAGCTAATCAGTTGAAGAGATTCAAAGAAATGGATTCTCAGACAAATTCGATGAAATACGAAAATGCTACTATTTATGACAGACTGACGTAGTCTTACAATTAGAAAATTCGACAGGTTTCAATAAAATTAGTAAAAAATATCTTGTTCAAAATCCGTGCATCATCTAAATCATATTTTCTTTTTTCATGTTTATCATAATTCTAATAAGACAGGTTTTAAATGAATTTTTAAGAACATTTGCTGACCAAATTTAATAGAACTCCCGCTACCTTTGAGATATAAAATTACATGGCTGAAAATAGCTCAAATCTTGTGATTGTGCGCTATACAGCTCAAGTGTCATAATCTCGAAAGTTGTTACTTTGCTCTAGAATCGAATCTGCGCATTTCACATAGCATATTAGAGATTTTACTAAAAAGAAAAGATATTGGCAAAAATCGACATTTTCTTAACAAAACCCTTATCGACAGATGCTTTCTAATGATTGAGAGTTGAGAATCGCATCAAAACATAAAATATGAAAATGTATTGTTTCTGAAGCAGAGGTTATCATAACATATCCAAATAACTTGCATTTTCTTGATTTTTGGTCAAATATAAAATTTCAAAATGAGGGACTGAAAAATTGTGCAATTGAATTCAATTTCTATGATAGCGATATTTTTGACTCTTTTACACTCGACCGAACGCAATTTTTTTTGTGATTTTTTAGATACAATTTTTCAAAACTTTCGGAACACAGTGCATACTTTAAAAATACACAAACTATCAATTCGAGCTCATAAAAATGCGAAGGGAAAATTTAAAACATTATATTAGTTTAAAAATGATAATTTCGAAGAATAACTCGTTAATATTTTCTGTACAGCTGAAAATCTGGATTTTTTGCAACTTCGCGACCAAGTGGAATAGTTTCCAAAAGCAAGAGAGCATTCCCCTACAATCTCTACCCTCTTCTATCCCTAAATACTATTTTTTGGATCGCGAATCGCGAAAAATCCAAATTCGCATATTATTTGCTAAAATTTTATAAGAGCAATGTGATCCGACTAATCAAAAAATACTTCAGCCATATTAAATGTTATCAGCTAGTAATAAAATCTGGAATTTTTAGGACAGTCGATGAAGGAGAATGGGATCGAAATCGCTCATGTGTTTTGCTCTCCCGCTCTGCGTTGTGTGCAGACGGCCACAGGACTGTTGGAGGGAATGAATGACGAGACAACTTTGGGGTATGATGTTGGAAAATGCCTCGGATAGATCAAAATTATAGGAAATTGATAAAGACAAAATAGTAACAACAAGGGTTAATGAGTTTGATCAAAAGTTAACTTCACGAAGCCTGTTTCTGACGATCATTGTTCCCATATTATTATTCGTAATGCTCGAAAATAGAATTTTCTCTCTAAAAATAACTAATTCGATATTGGTAGACAAAACTGAGTTTAAAAGTTCAGACTGAATATTGAATTTGGTTTATTTGAATGGTTATTTTGGCTGAAATTTGTTCCGAAATGGATGACCTTAGAAGAGTTAGCCAATAATGGTGATCATTTTTCGTGCATTAATGCTAAGTTTTTAAAGTACAGATTTAGGATTTTCGATAAACACGAATTATGAATCAATATTGAGGGAAGATTATCTAAATCCCGAAGAATCACTATCTGATTTTTACGACAGATCACATTTTATAATAAGGCAGATTCTGAAGAAGTACCCATCAGGTAATTATCATTTGGGTGGAATATAGATAGAGAAATAGATTCAAAACAAGATATGAAGTAGTTTTCAAATCTGAAAAATCAATCTTTGGGGTCGGTTTAATTTCGTTGAACGTTTCATATTCAATCAACCTGAGAAAATTCCTCGACCATACCGTTTTCCAGGAAATATTTTGATAGTAGCTCATGGAGCCTCCCTCGACTCATGTACTCGCCAACTAACTGGTGGATTGCCGAGAGAAATCGATGAATTTTACGATATTCTTCATAAAACGCCATATTTAGCCTGTATTCAAGTAATCATATTTTTGCAATTTCTTCGATCAGTTAGAGATTTCAGATATCCGAATCCAGTAGTGGTGAATACAATCAAGTTGAACACAGTATAGAATCTATATCACCAGGTGCAAAAATATAGATCATAGATTTTGAAAATTTTATTTTAGCAGCGGTTAAACTTATACGACGATTGTCAGGATCATGATATTTTAGCAATTATAGTATTTTATACTTAGTTATTTTCAATTTAGAGGATAGGTTGATAAACCTCAGAACGTTTGCATATATATTTTTCTTAAATTGATTAATAATTATTCCATCATATTATTCACTTTATACAAGTCCGATATAGTCATTCTCGTGATATAATCAAATTTTATTCATACATTCTATTTTAATTCCATTTATTTTTGTTTGTATCATCCCGGTTTACGGCTAAGGGCTTTCATCTACTCTTTTACGACATATGTGCACATCATTGTTCACTATTGGTATTTTTGCTGGTTTATTTTTATTTGCAAAATTTCTGAATAAAGTGTCTATTTTATTAGACATAAAAAATCAATTTTTACTTTATGAAATAAGACTATTGTCATCGACTAAAATTGTCGATATTTTCTGAAATTTTGCTTCTATTAACCAGAAATGTAACATTCTGGTTTGGAACTAAAATTCAGATTATCCAAGTCTTTTTTCTTGTTATATTTCGTCTGTTACGAAGTTTGGACATGCATGAAGGAAATCACCTGAGCAACTACCACAATAATGCTCAACATGATCAGACAGCAGTCAGTGAGAATATGGTCAATCCGAACTCTCTTCATTGTAGTCTGATAATGAAAGCTCTGTATTCTGTTCTGTTGCTCACTTCATCTGTTCATCGGCTTTCTGCTGGTCTTCTGCCTTGTTTGCAGTTAATTCCCTCAAATGTCATTCTCTAACTTCTTCAACTTTTTCCTTCTTTTTATTATCCGGCTTTAGTTTTGCAAGTTCACAAAGACAAACTTATTTTAGAACAAATCACACGAGGGGAATCGTAAAAAGCCACAAACACAGGTTTTGAAAACAATCGATTAAATTTATGATGTACGGGAATACTTGAATTCATCGTTCGAAATATTCCAGAGAATGAGATACGTTGATGACTTTCTTGAAGAACTGAAACGATGCATTTTAAGAAAATAAAATGGGTATATGGCATTGATACAGAAGTGAGATCTTTTCTAGCAAGGCAAACAGCTCTATCTTTATCTTGTTTAAAAACCTTTAAATTCGGTACGAAAGTCCTACAGCCAAAGAAAAAAAAATGATTTTTGAAAAATACTGAAACCTACCTTTGTACCATTCATTTTCTCAATGGCTTCTGAAGCTGAAGATTCCTGCTCGTACACGATAAATCCATAGTTCAGCGGATTTCCTGTCACTTCATCAATGGCAACCTAGAATCCGTCAATGAAGAGTCCTTTAGATGATCGTTAAATTTACATGAGCGGTTTGAATGGACCCATGTCTGGCAAAATGCTCTCGTAATCTATTCCTAATTACTCTTTCGCTTAAAGGGTAAACGTATATCTTCTTTGGGTTTAGCTTTTTCGGCCTGCGAATCTGAAATGAAAATTGCTACTTGTCGCATGCAGGACTAAATTACCGATTTACTTCTAGCCGGACGGTGTATGATAAAACCGTCATCAGTGACATTATTATTGTCCGCAATGCTATTTCGAAGTATCGAAAGAGTTGAGCTCTGTGATGACATTGAATTGTCGAGATCGCTTGTTATCTGAAACAATATAGTTTTAAAATGCTAGTATTGTTGATGCCGAAATCTAGGAGATCGAAAGCGAGGGGAGAAGAACGATTTTAAGCCAGTCTCTTCTTTTCACTTGCTATTTCCCGTTTTTCTAACCACTAAAATAACTGCACCAATTTTCACTTCCCAGATTTCGGCATCAACAATATATATCAAACCACATTTGCTGGCGATGTGGACGATGATGTGTTGAAACCGACATTTGTCCTGATCGAAAGCTCTCCGAGCTCATTTGACTAAACGTCAGATTAGAATTGACTTGAGTTGATGCATCTCACTAAATTTTGGAACCGTAACCAAAGTAGCTGATCCTCTGATTCAGGACTGCCATTAACACTTGTATTGACTGGGTTTGTTTCAATAACCTCTGCAGTAGTCGTCTCAGTTTTTGATTCATTCTGATGAAGCTCCAGATATGAGTTGAACTTAGTCAGAATCATCTCATTCTGCTTCTGCATACCATCATAGAATCTCTGATTTTGCTTTATTTTGGTGTCCTGAAAATGAGACTCTAGGATTTATCGGTCGCTGTTTTGTGTATAGCTTCTTACCATGATTCGCATTTGCTTTTGCATCCTCTGCATTAACTCATTGGATTCTATTCTAGCACTTTCTTTGAGCTCAATTATTTCCGAATTTAGTTTCGTGACTTCTGCTTCCTTTTCTAACATTATATTCATGATTCCTCGACGAGTTTTATCGCTCTCTTCCTTGTAATTGACGAATTTTCCTCGGACGTCATTCAATTTGGCATACTACAATAATTTAAAATTATAGGTAACCAGTAGGCTAAAACTCTACAGCTTGTTGAAGTTGTAGATCATGTCTTTTGTTGAGAGCATCAATTCCTTTCCGGTGATCCAACGATTGTTGGCCGAGTCTGCGCTGCATAGTCTTCTTCAGATTCTTGTAGTTCTTTGTTTCCTTTGATTTTGGCGTATCTTCTTTACCCAATTCGTCCAATTTCTTTGAGACTTCCTTCTTGTAATTTTCAAACTCTTTTTCCAACTTATTGTAGTCCTCAACCGCTTCTGGAATTTCGCATATCAACCCGGTAAATTATTTTCCATTGTAACAAATGATAAGTAGAGAGCTTACGTATGTGATAACTTCGCATATGAACGACTCTGAAAGCTAGTGGAAATTTGCAACGCGGACAGTCGCCTTTGGTTGCATCGTCATTCACGAGGTGAATTATGTCAACACATGTATTGCATATAGTATGCCCACAACTTCCAAGTAGAGGAATCCTATTTTCAAGATCTGAATTATATTTATGTTGTTTCAACTAAATTTTTAAGTATTTGAGTAGAGAGTGTAAATGGCTTCTCAAATTTGATATTAGCGGGATATGAAGCTAGCAGGAATATTGCGGACCCCCTCAAATACTCAAATCAGAAAGAAATTTCCAATTTGGGTCGGTCTAAACCATCTAATTAACTCGATAATTGTCCTTTCAAACATCCTTGATAATTCGTCAATTTTGGCAGAAATAATGAAAACTTTGACGCGATACCGTTTTTGCCGTTTTCTAAAATTGACTTGAAATTTCGTAGGAGTGACCTACTCCTTGGTATCAAAAATCTATCAAGCGTCAAAACTTGTCACTTCAACGGATCGGATTTTTACCATTTTCCGCACCTTTTAAATCCCAAAAACAGATGTGTGTTTGTTGGTTTACTAGGATTGATTCAGCGGAGACTTTTGTAGAGCTTGAAATTCTCTACAAAATCCCTGCTTTAAATTTCATCAACATTTCAGGTATTTACAGGAATACGGTCCAAAAAATTCGTTTACGCAAAAATTGCAATTTCTGCATATTCAAATTTGAGGATTTGCGCTCTCTATATTCGAGTGTGTCTATCTATTGCGAGGAAAATCTTGTCTGATCCACCCAATTCGCTATTTCAAGTCCAACATAATACGAGCTGGATTATTTTATTACTGATTACACATTAAAAATTACCGAATCTTGATCCACATCGATCACATCGATTCCAGACATAACCGTTAGGATGGCATTGACAGGGCATTACTGGCCTATTGTAGTTTTTACTATAAATCTACCATTACCAGTTTGTAGTCTTTACCAGATGCGTAAATATAGTGTATGTCATATAGGGCATAAGAATAGGATCAGGTGGAGTGATTTTTGCCAGAATAATCGACTCCCTACTCTCATCATTTTACGTCAAAATCACGCTACCTGGCCCTATATGGCATGTACTACTTTACGCATCTACTAAAAGCTACAAACTGGTAATGGTAAACTCATGATAAAAAACTACAATAGGCTGCGCTACTTGATAAAATATCGGCAACCACTGTTTCACGGCACGCTACGGTACGAAATTTTTGCTATATTACGGCACGATTTTATAGTATGAAGAAAGAGGCAAGAAGGGCTATTTCAAATCCATTGAAAATTGTGCCGTCGTATAATACAAATATCATGCCGTAACATGCCATAGTGTCATATTTTGAAAACTGGCTAAAATATCCTTTACGGTATAAAAAAATTGAATCAAATTTTTAGTCAATGAAAGAAAACACGAAAATGAACCTTATGAATTGGCTTCATTAATATTTGAACTCGCAGAGACTAAATCCGAATAAATCGTATGAGCTCTTTTCTTTATAAATATGACTTCTAATTCCATCTAAGAATGCTATTTAAAACTAGAATGTTTTCCAATGACGCCTCGAGCATTTATTTGAAAGATTCACAAAATACCTTTAATTTTTTACATGCTAGTTTAGGAAGATCACGAAAATAAATTCCTTCAGTGTAAAATTGAAACGGTTTAAAGTTAAATTTTAAGTTTCAGCTTGAAATCTAAAATTTATTGTTGAAAATGGAAATATTAATGATGAAAGCAATTTCCTAATGAAAATTAAAACTGCTAAGTCAGTAACATAACAGGAAAAGTGTGGTTAAAATCGTGGGAAAATGTGATAAATGCAAAGTAGACGGAACTTGATAGAGTTTAGTCACATTGCAGTTTTCATTAGTTTCTATTCACGGTAATCCAATTTTAATTATATTTTCATAGTGCAGGTGAAATCTGCAAATTCTGTTATTTATCTCGCTAAATTCCATAATAAATTCGATTACCCTATTGATTTTTGATTCCAACATCAACATTAATTTTGATTTCATTTTTATTAACATGCAATCCTATAAAACTAAATAATGACAATGTGATTTCGACAAGAATGTATGAAATCTGAGAAATAAATGAGATAAAGTTTAGCACACGAAATTTCATTGATTCAATAAGGGATATCCAGGTGCAAGAAAATAGCATCGCGAAAGATGTTGGACGAACTGTCTAACAATTCAAAATTATGCAGTTGTTAGTGATTTGGAAAGTAAATAATGAATTTTTTTCAAGATAAAATAAAATGATTTTTACTTGGAATGATCTATAATAATTGTCAAATATTTTTCACTAGTAAAGTGTTTTAAGAAAGAAAAATGATTTTCTGCAAAGTCGTGACTCAATGATCTTGCTATTTTATCGCTCTTCTTTGGTTATAAAATAATTTATTGATAGACAGATTATACTTGCAACAAAATCAGGCATTAAAATTTATACACGCATTTGTTTGATTATACATAGCAAGTAGAGCAAAAAATCTTATTGGTATTAACGAAATTAAATATAAATAATTTCGAAGAGCAATACCCATCTTTCTTACTGATGTTATGAATGACAAAATAATTGTTTTTGTAGTTCTTTACTGCTTTTTTTTTCGAAAATTTACAAAGCAAAATTAATGTTTCTTTTCATGTTGCCATTTCGAAAATTACTAATCCCGGAAAAGTATTTGCAATCTTGTCATATATATAGCATAAAACAAATCTTTTCCCTACCAAACCCTATTCTATTTTGAAATGATGCAGCTACTTTTTCAAATTATCGAAAGTTGCTAACAAGGAAAATATAGCACAAAGTTACTCATGCATTCCGTACGTCTTGCATCAGAACGTCCTGCTTGTTTCTGTTGACGATGTTGCGGTGAATCTTATAGAGAAGGATGACATCCACTATCATCACTGAATCGAGAGAGCATTAAGATGGTATACGTTTGTACAGGTGTGTCAAGAGTAGAAAACTTGTCATTTTTGGAATCACGAGATTCAGCCATTTCATACGAATTTCTAACCAATTTTATCTCGAATTTATCACTACCGGTATGAAAATTGTAATCATCTAAGAATTTTCAAGAGACATTTCACTTCCACTCTACTATTCCTGGTGCTAATATTTCCATATTTTTGGTTACCACCATAATTTTAAAATGTTTCTTACATGCAGCAAGAACGACAACTCGCAAATAACGGATGAGTGGAGATAACGGCAGGGTATTATCTTCAAAATCAATGTGGGCTGAAAGAGTCGTGATTATTTACGTCAAAATGAGGCAACTTGGATCTTTCGCGACTTCGCGATCAGCAAATTTCGCCAACGTAAGCGAAATAATGTTGAGAAAAGACACCCAATCTAAGTCATACTCCTCACAACCCTATGTTTGTTAGTGCGATGCTTCGAAAAATCCAAATCAACTCGAAGACCGATGAATTAAGAGAAAATAAATTGCGAGCAAGTTTGAAAATGCACAATGTGTATATTGCGTTTTTCATATATCTTCAAATGAATTATTTGAGCAGGTTAAATGTCGTAAACTCAGTTGCAAACGTACTAATTTTAGCCCATCAAAATTTGATTATTTATCTCGTCTTAATTTTTCGACCATTGAGAAATAAACTTACTTTCGACATTGAAGATGAACAGAATGATCGAGATGACAAGCAGAATTATGCCGATAATCTAAAGAATCGTGATGAATAAAAGTCAAATTTTTTAAGAGTTTTTTTTCGAGAAATTCAACTTTTGAATCGAATATAATGTTTCGATCACTTGAATCAGAGCCGGACATTCAAGGAGAAGTAATTCTTAATTTGCAAAGAGTTGACCTGAGACTCAAATTTTTCGTTTTTTTTCTGGAAATCATTAGCTTCAAATTCCTAACTTTAGTGAAATTGTATTGGGAATCACAGGGAAAATTATTTTTTCATTTGACTTGGGGGTTTGAGGGCAAATGGTTTCCAATATGGCAATTTAAGCAGTTCCTCACCTGGAAAATCAACATGCAATCGATGCATCTGATTTTCTCCTTCTGAACGCAGGTCACGACAATCAACGAAACTATTGTCTGAATAAGCGAAATTATTCGAATTTCATTTATCTGATTCTGAGTGGTCGTTCCAGTAACGACAGTTTAGAATTGTAGCAATCGTAATTTCTCGAACTTTTATCCGATTAAAATGCATTTTCAATACTAGTATCCACCATTAACAACAAAGCGTGTTATTTCTAATTGCTAGAGGTTTCCAGAAATCATTTCTTCGTATTTATCTTATGACAATTATTAGAGGCTTTGACTTTTTAAAACAGATGTATGGCAGTGAGGAAGCTTTTGCACTGTCAATGCTACTGCTTTTGAATCAATAAATGACATGTGCTTACCACCAAGATAATACCGAAAATAGCGGAGATAATCAGCCAAGTGGGATTGGTTCTGAGTTCGGTGTAAGCAGACTCGGTTTCGTTGTTCGCCATGTAACTTTCTTCAGTTTTCCACCTCTCGTACTCGATAATGTCATCTCGGGTGTAGGGGAAGTCGAACCAGAGAGAAGTCATGTAGAGAGCATGTTCGAGAACGTACAAGCCCAACCAGGCCAATGTCAGAATGATGAAGACCAGCTAAAAATAGGTATTTGAACGCGGAAAAATCAGTTATTTGAGAATAGAGGGACATGCAGACTCTAGAGTCTAGACACTTTATCTCATCTCTTCAGCTAAATAGTGTTATTAATGAAGAGAGTTAGAGAATCCCTCTTCATTCTCCAGCTCCCGATGGTCACTTTTCAGGCCGATTTTGGTAGCATCTTTTGATTAAAAATGATTTTGATTTTATTTTTCTTTACAACTATCTTAGTTACATTACAATTGAGCTATCTAATAAGGAAAATATCGAAAAATATAATTTTTGTGAAACCATTTGCGATCCCTAGTTACTAATGTCACGCATTGTTAAAAGTGAATACAACCTCCGCCGGCCGCCTTCGGCGGCCGGCTGATATTTTCACGGTGCTTTGCTCTTTTTTGCACTGCCAGACGAAAATCGATAAAAAATCAAAATGACTAGAAATGCAATTTCTCGCCATTTATAATAAATTTTTAAAATCGGCTTTTATGAAAATGTAGAGAATATTTTTTATGATTTTTAGTGAAAAAATGTTTCAAAAATAATGAAATGATAAAAGTTATATTCATTTTTCTAAAAAAGCGACCTTGAACAAATCTAAGCACTCTTATCTTTAGAACGATTTGTAAACTGTACGACATTACGACAAAATGGCATGTAAACTGCTTTTAGCCTATCCAAATTTACTTTACCCCTGTAGTGGGTCATGATATCGTGCTGTGTATAAATAATCATTCTAGAAACTTACTTTTGGATCATTTTTGAAGCAAGTCGGACTTAATATTGTCTCCTTGATTGACCGCATAGCTTCTGAAAGATACAAATTGATCATTGACATGAGAGAACGATGAAATTCGACATTAGCTAGGCAAAATTTATCAATTTTCGCTTTCTTGTCAGAAATAGGAAAAATACTTCGTTTCAAATCTGTATGAAATCGTTCTTTTATCAAGCTTCCAGAGATAGGAAAAAAATTATCAGTAAAATTTCCGAAGAAAACAATGAATAATTTGGAAAATTCGAAGGTTGATATTTGGCGGAAAATGCGATTTTCTAGCAGTGAAAATCGATTCTACACATGCCTTGCGTTCCCTTAGAGTGCAGCCATTTTACATTTCTCTTTCTCTCTTCAGTTCCAATTCTACTTCTATTTTCCCATTTTTCCAAGGCTCTTTCCAGCCGCTATTTCGTCTGCCAATATGAGTGGAGTTTGTTCATTTGGTCAGGAAAAGAAGATTCAAAAATTACGATAGTTCAAAAGTTGTCATCAATTTCAATTGATCGAATCAATGGAATTGAGCATCTAGTTAACTCCGAAAATGTGATCGAACCATTATAAACTTTAATAGAAGTAAATTGGATCATTTTACAAATTCATCGGAACATTGCTCTTGTTCAAGATACTTCTATAAACAGTGGGCATGAGAAAACAGTTAAATAAACAGCAAGTTTCAAAGGCATTAATTTTTCTTGATAAAATGATTAACAATTTTATTTATTTTTAGATCATAATGAATGCCATAATCACTTTTGCAATTCACACTCTAATATTAGCTACGAATATTCACCAAATCAATGGGAGGGTTAGAGATAAATGTAGGCGATTATTATATTATCATCAACTACTACACCCGATTTGTGAAGTTATGAATTTTTCAATTATTGATTTTTTCTATAAATATACTTTTCACTAACATTTTCTCAAAGAATTTCTTTATTGCAAACAGAATTCTAATGATAAAGATCACAATGGCGTTCATATATAAATAATAAATTACCAAGGATAGTCAGTGCGATAATGCCCAGGCACTAGTTTGGTGATGCACTCATTGAGGGCCTTAATGTTCGTACCGTTCGTGGCCTGGTCTGCCTCGTAGAGCTCGACCAACTTGCAGTGTTGGATCTCGTGCATCTTCCCCGAAATCGTGTTGCATCCTCTCAGAGCTTCCTTTAGATGCGGGTAGATTTTCGTTCCACAATCCTGGTAGGCGTCGCTAAAATTGGAGAAAAAATCGACTATGAGGAAATACATAAATGCGAGTAATTTTTTGAGAAAAAATATCATCAAAGTCAGGGATTGACGAACGAGACTAATGCGCTTCAAGTGTAAGCTTCTTTCGAAAAATTTGTTAGTCAAAATCAAGCAGAGGAGCGTTACCAGTAGTGATACATGGAATCAAACACAGGTGTACACATACTTCGAATTAGAGCATTATCAACTCAAAATGTTTATCTTTGTAATTCTATATTCCGCAATGTTTCGATGGATATCTAATAATGAAAAAACGTTTGAGCTCACGCTATTTTATCACCGATGTGGAGAGGTCGTGGAAAATCAGTGGTTGTATTTGTATCGTCACCGTTAGCAAGCGTCAGCGTTCCGAACACGATCGTGAAGAAGACTAAAGACTGCATCTTCGATATCTTGATCTGAAATAACAACAATTCAAATGTCGTACTTACAACAACGAAATATGCTGAAAAATTCAATAAATTGAAGAAATAGCCACATAATCGTCTTTCAAAAGAAGAGAAGAAAGATTTTCTATCTAAGCTTTGACCTATAGATGCATAGATAATAATTTAAATGACTAAAATTTAATTCAATAAGCTTAAAAATGTGCCCTGAGAGTTCACGAAGCACTCAAGTTAACAACTGAACCATTGATTGTTGATATTATCTCAATCTCAATGTTAATAGAGACGGAGAGGAAATTTTGTTGATAGTTATCTTTAGAGATTGATGATTGTGTTTCAATGAGTTCATTTGCTCAGAGCCAAGCTTTCAGTTGATAAATTGATATTTTGGTTTATTCGGAATCTAGTCTGTTTACAATACATTGGTTAATGTGTTCGAGTGGAACGTTTTTTCTTCTCAAAATATAAAAGGAACCTCGAATGTCTTATCAGGCCGAAGTTTGTTGTTATCGCAATTGTCTTTGAAGATTTGAATTCTTTAGAATGTTGAGAAATGTTTAGGTTTTATCAGAACAAGATTAATATTCCCTGTGAGCATCCGTCTAATGTATCAAAGACCCAAGCTATCACTTACTTGGATCAGTTTTTATAGAATGTACGGTCTGACGACGATGATCCTGGCACTCGTTTTGGTTGTTATCACTTCCGAAGCTTATTCACGTAAGTTACTCGTTCTTTAGGTCTTTATTAAAATGAAGTCGGCTTGAAATGGTACATCTTTATTTTAGGAGAGTAGCTATTAGACAGAACATTTGTTATTTAAGAAAACAGTAGAGAGCCTCAAATTAGACGTGTTTGAGAAACACGGAGAAGCACAGTAATTATGCTCTAGTTAGAGTGTCAGAGGAGCCCCACCTGAAAAGCAAATTTTGGATTTTATCAAGCCAGCGAAACCGGAAGAATTGGACTTCTCTTGAGATTTACTTTTAGAGTTGCTGTAAATAGTCAAAGAATTATTACCCTTAACTTCGTTGAATTTTCAGAAAGATCTGACGCATGCAATGCTACCTCAGCTAAAGGGTGCCGTCTTCAGAGATTTCCCATTCCCTTGAAGGGTCTTTTGTTCCGACTACTCACACCCACTTTTTTAGGAAAGAGTAGTAGAGGGAGGTAGGTGAAGAGAAAAAGTGGATAGTCCAGACAAATAGGTATGGATTGACTATGGGTAGGCTGAACAGGAGGTCCCCTTGAAACAAATAATAAATCCCCATCATTCTAGATCATTCAAAGACAATTCTGGTGCAATGATGTGATGTAATAAAATGACAAATTAGTATCGACAAACTCAATCCCTTCTTCAATTTTTTGCATGAATTCGTGATTATTGTGGACGAAAATAGAAGTACATGAAAAATATCTCGCCTTCGATACCTCATTTTCGTTCTTATGCAATCATGAAGACATTCTCACGTCGAAAGCGAGAAATGTTTTGTTAAATAAGATATTCTGTCTTTGTATCTCATGAAACCAGTTATTCATCGCATCATATTTTTGCTCATTCGTTCTCAAACCTCTTCTTCAAAATTTCTGACAAATCTAAAGAAAGTTCATTGTTCTTCATATTTTCTGATCATTATTCATTCTTCTGAGTTCAAATAACGTCATAACATGCCGCTTTATAAATTAGCATTTGCGTTGGAAAATTTTGAGGTGATTTCATTTCACTGCTGAAATCATAATCACATCTTTTTGTGCGAGTCGGGGGCTCTGACCTGTCATTCGCATGCACACCGAGGTCGAGCAGTGAGTTGCTTCAATGAGCTTAGGGTCTAGGATTTTCCGCCCATGTGAAGTCGTGAAGCCTAATTGTGCCTATTTCACTAACGGACTAACGAGTTGAAATGGAATGGATGTTCTTGGAACCCGTGCCTCGACCGCTCTGTCTATATAAAGTCATAAGAAATTCATGGAACTGACACAATGCCAACTAGGCCGAGAAGGGCTTGGATTTGATGGTAATTTTAGCTCTTCTTAGTACCTTTAATTGCTATATGCGTGCATCAAAAACATGCATGAAAATGCCAAAGTTCAGCAGGGCTATCTCTGAACGGAATTTTCATTTACAGAAGGTTCTTGTAGGATTATGGAAAGCAGAAGTCAGAAGAGATAGGATTTTATTCTCTAGCAATACTCATCCGTAATTCTTACTTCTTGTCATTTCTTATCGTACTTAGAGTCATCGCATTTCAAATCCTGAAACTGATAGATTAGGCGTTTCGCAATTAGTACAAACAATTTTGATTCAAACGAAAAAGTAGATTAGATTTCTGATCTAATTTTTTCCATTCATACAACTTCCTGTTCCATTTTCATAGTATCACCCGATTGTTTGAATTCGAGTTAGCTTCAAAGAACTCCTTTTTCACCAGTAACTCATGAATTACGAATACTACTGAATTTTCGAGTAGATTTGTGTAATTCGAATCGAAATGAAATAATTCCGGGTATTTGGCATCATTTCTAGAAATTACGGAGAAAAAATTATCCTCCATTTTCCCGCGTTTTTGTTTGCCTCCCAGATTTTCTAGAGCTATCCGATCCTTAGATTATAAAAGTGGAGGCGGACTTTCATTGTATCAACACTGGTGACAAAATAGGACATTAAATTTTCAGTTGAGAATTGTTGCCAAACTTTACACTTTTCTATCAAAGAGCATAGATAGTAGTAATTTTCCGCATGAAAACTTGGTAATCAATTTCGAATTCGATTTTCTTTAAATTGAATATGAGCACTTATGAAAAATGATTACTGATATCGTATGCTATATTTTTTCTCATTTCTTTCATAACCATGTAGTCATTTTGAAACTTTAGCTGTAAAGATAATCTGACAATAATTTGCATGTTTTCCTGTCATTACCGGGTCTGATTCTCATATGCCATGATTATGTCCGCATGTGTGTTTTTCTTGCATGAATTTGTGATGAAGTCTTGACTCGAGTCATTTGTAATATATCCGAATTTGAGTCGCTGCCAGAGATAAATATTCCATAGTATATTCTCCGTATTCCCGTATCATGATAGCTCTCAAGCATGCGTTTATTTGTTTTTCTATCGTATAGTCAAATGATAACATCTTCTAGAAATCAGTTTTGTTTATTTCCATTTTTCTCGAATAGCTATTCTGACTCAGAGATCCTTAGAAATGCTCATTCGACCAAACATGTGTATATCATTAACGTTTCGTATGTCATAAGTAGTCGATTAATATTTGAGTGCATTTATTCTTGATCACCTTTCTCACTGTCAGACTTTCTGATGGGATGGGTCTAATTTGAGTTGCATTGACAGAGCGTAAATAGAGGGTATGTGACGATCACTTGTTCAAAGAATAATAATCGCTAGCTTTGTTTCGGACAATCACGCAGAGTTGGTGTGAATAATTTTTTGTCTGGAATACCTTTTCACAATTGAGTAATTCTTCCCATAAGCACTCGTTTTCTTAAAAAAAATGCATTTTTTCTACAGCTTCGAGAAGAAGCAGCTATATTTGAAACGTCCGTATCAGAATCTAAATTCCATTTCGAGTTGTTGATTATCTTTCTTCCTGTAAAGAAGCTTGTGAGCTGACATCATATTTGCAAGTTTTTGTAGCGTTGGGGTGGATGCTATTTTTGCTTCCGTTAAATCAGCCATGACATCCACCTTCTCGAATCATCCTCTTCTGCGTTTTTGCATATCACACCATATCTCAAAATTGCAATGAATCGAGCGTCATTAGCGCTACGTATTCAGACGCTAATTTGAATGGGCCATTTCCGTGAAAACCTACTTCCGAATTGCCCTGGTAAACGTCTCTAATAACTCTATTCATTTAATTTATTATGTTGCGTTGATCTAATTACGTCAATTGATAGTCGACAAGTGTCTGCTGTTAGGGAGGCAGTTTATGAAACTTCCATGTCCCTTTTGATGGCTGCAAGATCGTCCTGAGTACCGGGATGCTTCTTCTTTTTCTGCATTACCCATCCATCAAATTCCATACAAATCATCCGAGAAGTCTTTTGCTCTAAATTTACTCGACCAACGTGTACCTCTGCAGTGAGTTCTCTACCATGTTTTGAGAAATGCCAAAGTTGCGTCAAATAAAAAAAAAACTTTTTTACATTTTTGGACATGCAGAGCCTTTTCTTTCAAAGGATCCAAAATTAAGCATGAGCATCTACTTTGAAAGACAAAAAATAGTCGAATATTTGCTCTATAATAAATATCAGAGTTAGGCTTAGTCTATGCTGCTTTCAAATCAGGTGCAAAATCGCCTACGAATTTTTGAGACAAGGGGTATTAACTCGCTAGATTCTTAAAATTCCGACTAAATATTCGACCAGAGAGTGAATTCATTCCTATTCATTTCGTCACGCTTCATGTTATTTGATTATATCTGCAGCGAAATTTTGTCTTTCTTATGACCGTTTACGATTAACTTACGAATGCTCAATTTTCTAGGTTTACTCGAAATTTCAAACTTAATTTTGCTACGACATCCAAAAAATATCATATCAAATGAATAGTATTAAGGACTGTATGCGCAAATCGTTATCATTTGGCAACTACTATTTGACGGAACCTTTTTTTCTCACGCTATTTTTCCGCTTTTTCTCTAGCCCTTAACTTTAACTATAGGGTTCCGTCATGTTCCGTCAGGTAGTAGCTGCCCTATTATTTTTATGGAGCACATCATGACAGAACTACATTTTTGCACATCATTTGACTAGACACTCACTGGATCTTAACGAGTTTTATTAGCTCCACCTTCACATTGAATAGACTGAATTTCCGAGTTTCGGGTAAGCACTTCCAACTTGAATATTCGAATACGACTCCTTTTTCTTTGGGGCAGTCTGATGGATGTCGCGCATTCGGTTCTTTTGAGTCTTTCGTCTGAATACGGCACTTCTTGAATTGGGTCTTCATTTTGAATACGAGACTGCTCACAGTCAGTCAGCAGTTAACTCCTCCCAAACATTCCTCTGGCAAATCATTCAGAATATCTTTCTAGATGCCAGCGAGTCGGCAGAAAATATTCTGAATTTTTGTGCGATCTAGATTTTTCGCGAGTCCAACATGATTAGGGAGGACTAAAGCCGAATGTCTTTGCTCTACATTCATTCATGATAGCAAAGAATTGGTTACTGATTTTTGTGGTTGAAATTGGATGATGCCTCTAAAATTTCTATTTTGAAACAATGAATCAGGCCTTAAGCTTAATGATGTATCAATCTAAAATTTCTTAAGTGTCGAAGTTAATCCGCCATACCACATTGATTTTTTAAACCTTCTTCATTATTCATGAGATGTTTCTACTTTCAATTAATTCGTATGCTAAAATTAGTACAATTAAAAGTTCTTTAGGTTTGTACAACCATTAAACAAGGAACCTAATTGAAAGTCCGAGAATTTATCCTGAATCCCAATTTGCAAATTGATAACCTTCATTGTGGTTCATTTTGCATTCAGTGACTTGGAACTTTACGAACATTCTTGTTATAACATGGGTCGAAAAGTTGTCATTATTTCGTCTAATTCAAAAGTTCCGGCATCATACGAGAAACATATTCATTTCGATGCAAAAATTCATTCTATCTTCTCACCAAAAATTCTCTAAAATGAAAATAATAATTTCTTGTGAAATTTGATAGAACTCATGCTGCAAATTAATCTTTTATCATTTTTATATCATTTTGCTAGATTTTTGAAATTATCGTAATCTAATCCTACAAATTCTCATTTTTTTAATTATGAAAAAATCCCGACATTTAGATTGCGTGAATATGTATGTCTGCGTGACAACTCTTTATTCGACTAGTTCATCTTTTTCTCGCATCTCATAGCAAATTACGTCAATTCCCTATCAATTTATCATGTTCGGGTGCAGCTAGTTCCCCTTATACTTTATCCGTTTTCCAATTACTTGCTCTAAATTTTCATCTCATTATTTATTTAAGTGCTTTGTAAATTATTCCAGGAAAAAACTTATCATAGTCTTTGCCTTTTTGCAAACATCTTAAATGACCTAATCATATCATTTTTTTTAGAAATATTGTATTCAATTTTAATTTCATATCTTGATTCTAAGAGTCACTTACAATATTTTAATTTGATTTGGTCGATGAGTAATCTTTGAAGTAAATCATGAAGGAGTGGTGTCATTCCTTACTTTTAATCATTTCCTTCTGAAAATGTTTTTCTTTTATAAATTTCCATCAACATAACTTTCAAAAATAGTATTTCTATGTCTAAAATGAATAATTTGTAAAGATACAAGATATGATGAATCGCTACACTAAAAATAATTAAATGCAGAGCTAATATCTTCCTCATTAATTTGCATTCGCCTGAACATTCCACCATCATTCTGCTCTTTGCATATTGTGCATGCTAATCGAATTATTTTATCGTCTTTTTATCGTGCAATTATGAAAATTGTCTTAATCTCGTGATCAATTACTAAAATACAATTTCGGTTTTTTTTAACAATATTATAATCTGAAAAGCAACGGCATGTAGTTAAAATAGCTAAATTTAAGATGCTTGATCTCAATTGTAGGTTCGGATTAATCATGGCGTTACATTTCATTTCATGATATTGTGAAAAGTCGAAATTTTCAAAAAAAATTACAACATAGCTGAAATATCGTCAAATTTTAGGTAAAACATTAGTGCAACCAGAGGTGATGACTTTCTACAGCAACGCCTCTCGTTGCCTGCTTTTACTGTGCATTTTGCTCGGTCTAACGCTAGCCCTGCCAATGCTTTGGTTCAATGAAATCGCACCTGTTGAATATAATATCGATGATGTAGGTTTCTCTTTTAGTTTTATGATTTTATTGACAAATCGGGGAAAAAACGTGACTTTTGATAACAACACATTGAAATGACAAGTCTTATTCGTTCCTTAGCCAAATACACCTTCCATTTATCCAATAGTCTCTAAATTTTGCTATTTTCTTTTTATTAGAGTTCAAATTCATGTCTTCAGTGAATGATAAAGTTTATCTCTAGAATTTTTTACTATAATCCTGAAAAATCATCCACAAAAACGTCCTATCTAACAAGTAGTCTAGCTCTTTTGCATAATATTTCAGCTTTAGAAGACACGACATGAGTCATTTTCTATTGATAGTTTACTGCAACTTTTGCAAACACGTGCGCGTACACATCTTTTCATATGACTATTGTGTGTGCGCTAGACATCTAGTAACATGCAAAATTAGGACATGCATATTTCAGTCTAATAGACTTCAATAATGAATATTTTTGTAAGATACAAAATTTAGTCAATTTTTATCTAGGAAATTTGAATTTTTAGTACCATGAAAATTTAGCAATTTTTAAAATAAAGGCCGAATAGAATATTTTTATCTACACTTTCTGAAGATATAACGAAACTTTAAGTGAAAAAATCTAAGTTTCCTCTTGTTATAAATTATGAGAATGTTTCATTTCTAGAGTATGGATACTCGTTTCGAGCCATTTTTGAAGCGGAATATTGCGATTGGACGAGGGGACGGTTTGAGGCCCGGAAAATGAACCACAATGACATCTTCACAAATCGGTCGATATTTTCGCCGAGCATCTCCGAATTCGTGCCAAAGGGTCTATCTCGCTCGTGCTGTGTTTGTTTTTCATCATAAATAATCCTTTCAGTTAATATTATTCCGTAATTTATATATCGATAATCGCTCGAGAATTTATCTCCTTGAAAATCTGCTCTCCATTGCAAAACGTTTGAGATGTTTTCTTAGCATTCAGCATATTAAAATTAGATTTTCAGGGTGGTAAATTTGCAAGTCGCTATTTCTATAGCATATAATTATTGCCATCATAAATTATATTCAAAGGTTCTATTTTGGGCGTGTAAAAGCAAATTGTAAAAAGTTATGGTTTTTCTAAGAATATTAAAATTTTCGTTGCGTTAAAAAAATCAATTTTCACTCCTCTGGCAGCATATCTTTGTCATTTTATCATCATAATTATCATCCTTCATCAAAAATTTATTTTTATCAATGTTTTGAATTGAAGCATTGAAATTTGTCCCTAATTCTGTCATCAAATATCGTCGTATAAACTATTGCAATTGTTTGTGTATGTAATAAACTTCCAAATGCTAAACTTTATCTAATTTTAAAAAAATATTTTTATATAAGTTGAGGCAGTTATATATAAAACCGTATTTGTCACCGATATTTTTCAAAGACCTTCCTAAATTACTATCTATATCGGTAGATTTTTAAAAGTTCTAAAATTTCAAATTAGAATCAGAGCTAATAAAGCTTAGCTCTATCTTATCTTCAGATGTGGTAAAAAATGAACGGAAGTTGAAACTTTTACATTTTCTAAAAATCAAAAATTCAGTCTCATCTAAATTTTTAAAATAAAAATTAGATTTCTAGAAAGGCTTGCTGGGTTTCAATCTCAGAATGTCGAACTCTTCCGCATCATCGATGTCAAGACTCACAACTTGCGCGAATTCGAGCAGCTCTTCGAAAGGCACGATTCTGAATGGCTGAGCGCCCACATTCGCTTCTTCACGACCATTAGGGGTTTGCAGAATTCTGAGAAAAAATAAAACTATTTTCCTTCTTCTTATTCAATTTGGTTTTCATCTTTTCACAAATTTTAGAATGGGCTTTAGATATCGAGTAGTAATCAAATTTTGAGAGGTAGTTTTTTTTTTTAAATATCAAAATTCTCACGTAGCAACCGCAGCGCAGTGATCGTTGTCGACGAAACTTTCCTCAAAAAGCCAATTTGGTTGCTGTTTTCCGTCCTCCAAATACTCGGTCGATTTCACGAAGCTGCCTGGAAATAGTTCCCCTCGTTTTAAGTCTTGAAAAATTTGTAGGAAAAGTTATTCAAACGATTACCAGAATGCAAAAAATCCTCATTGGTGCTGAACTGGACTTTGCTGAGATCCTTCGCCAGACCTGTGCCTGTCGCTTTGAGAACCGACTCCTTCAAACACCAGTAACGATAGAAATTAGTCCATCTGGAATGAAACAATAAAATTGCTTTATCTTTTTAGAAGAGCGCATTCATAGTTTTGACACCGTGTCAACGTCAGCAATTTAACATGTAAAACTTTGAGATCGATGTCAAAAGTGTGAAAGACTTACGATTTTTAGCAGAAAATTATTTCATGAAAACTCGAAATAAATGAAAAAAACATACTTCATTCGTTCATTCGATTGCGATTTTATCTTCGTCATTTCATCTGAGGCAAATGCACTATTCATCGTTTCCAAATACCTGTCCACTCCATCCTTGTTACGATTTTCGTCGATTTTCATCACATCGACGCCCGAAAATTTTTAACTAAGATAGGAAAAGTTAGGATCCAAAACTGAGTTTCAGATTATAGCATAACAATGTTTTGAGCATGTTCTTTCCTATCTAATTCAAAATATTTTGATTTTTCGTCACTTCAAATTTGCAAATTGCAAAAATGAAGATAAAGATAATTTTTGCAGATTTACCGATAGGTCCAACATGAGTGGTGGCGAGCAGAACGAAATCTCCCTGATGCGAAATATTGAAATGCCATCCACCCTGCTCAACCAAATGAGGCTTTCCTTTGAGGGTTCGCTCGAATTTCAGGTCTCTCCAGTTGCGATTCAGGTTTCGACAGGCTGCTGCTCTGCAAATAAAATAACTTTCAAAAATGGTGTTTTTAACCCGGCATCAAATTGTTTTTGAATAAAGGAAAATGCATTTAGAATGTCTTGTGAAATGTAAATATTTTTGCCAGTCCTAGAAGGTGACAGTTACTAAATGACGACTCCTATATTTAGAGAGAGGAAAGGGAGCTAGATTAGGACGCAATAGTGTAGAAAAGAAAGGGGTCACCAAATAGTTATTGCCTTAGGTTTGAATATTGAAAAAAATTTGAATAAAATAGCCCAAAAATTAAGATGAAGAAAATTCAACCTCATAAGGATAGGCGAAATGATAGCCATGATGCTGTCCTCCTTGTAATGAAATCGTCTTGCCTTCTCGACTTCTGCAGATTCGATGCATTGGATCGCTCGTCGGAGATTTAGTTCAAAGGTTTTGTTGGATTGGGTCTGAAAAAAAAATGTTTAAAAAGAATCATAAACGTTTTTAGTATTTGTATAGTTAAACAGGTCAAATATACAATTAGTTTGCAATATTTTAGGTTAAGAAAATAAAATTCATACCCTACTAACTGAAACAGCCCACCGCAAAAAGTCGATTTTCTTGGATGACATTTTGAAGATACCTAAAAATCTAAATTTTCTTTTCGACTACGAAAGCATACTTTCACAACAGTACTGTATTTCGATATCTACGTTATTTTCCGTAGTAAAAACCTAGTTTTCTATTACCATAATTTATTTATTGAATACATCAAATTCTCGAAAAAACGAAATTATCTAAGCGAGTTGATACAAAAACAAAGAAAAGAAACATTTCAGGGTTCTTTTCAACAAATGACAACTTTAATATTGTTTTCAGGTAATGTAAGAAATTTGTCCCAGAAATAAAACAAAATATCAAGTGGATTTCTTACGCTATTGCTTCGATAAAGTTAGACTAATCTAGATAAAACCAAGAAATTTGCTGATTTTGTTATAGGAAAAAATAATCCCAAAATACTCGTAAGAAAGAGTTTTCACAAATAAAAAAGAATACGACAATAGACTGTTTTAGTAAAGAAGAAATGGCGGTTTTCCATTCTAAAATTCCAAACTCCGATTGAATAATTACTTATCACCGATGCAAAGAAAATGAAACTCACTTTGTCCCAAAATGAAAACGAATAAATACTGCCCAGAAAATTTTGAGCTAATTATACAATTAGCTCAAAATTCATTAATCATTTTAAAGGAACTATTACTTTAGATTCAAAAATTTTACGAAGCATTAATAAAATAGGGAAATGTTATTGAATTGGTTGAATCGCAAAAATTTTAAAGTGACAATTTAAGTTTTCAATCAAAAATGAACCTTTTGTCTTGTAAAACAGGTTTTACAATTCAACTCTAACAATATCATTAGCCAATCATTTTTAGAGAATCGAGTTAATTTGAAAGTTTGTTTTGTGCATAGAATTCAATGAAGTGAACATAAATGAAATGAAATAAAATGGAGATCGAATAATTGTTCATTCAGTTCTCCTCTCCTTTCTTCCATTTATCTTCTTCTCTTCCAATTATCCAGGCTGCCCTCCCGCAGTAGACAGACCCAATTTCTTGGCCTCGCTCTCGTAGATCACCAATCGCCACAGCTTTACCACGAACACGTTCGCGTCGTCATCCAGAATCTGAAAAATTCGAATTTGTATAAATTCAAAAATTACATGGTATTCGAAGAAGAAATAATGCAAAATTTTAAATCTTTCTAAATGGACTTTTTCAAATTTGAATATTTTTAAAAGAAAAAAACTAAAAATAATTTCAAAATCAAATCGAAAATATTCGTACCACAGCGATATCCTTGAGGATAATGTCGGCGGGCGACTTTGCCTGGATTTTATCGCAGACAAACTCCACCAACGAAGCCTCTTCCTCTCCTGAAAACCCACTTTTCATAAAAATGTAATTTTTGGTATTCAGAAAAATTCGTTGTAGAAATTGCACAAATAGATAGAATATTTTAGTAAAGATTTTTTTTTTTATAATTTCAGAATTGCTTGCTATGATGCAGCTATTTTTGGTAATTAATAAAAGTTAACAAAAATTTGTTTTTCTTTTAGAAATTATCAATTATTTTATTCGTTTTCGCCGTACTATTTTTATTAATTTTCCTATTTCTCAAGTTGCTTTTTTCATTTACCGAGATATTCCTGGACTTTCTTGGCGACCCAGGGCCGGATGCGCGTATTGATGAGCGCCTCGTCCACGAACGACCAGTCGATGTTGTAGGCGAACAGTTTCTCTAAAAATGAAAAAAGATAAATTTCAAGATTTTTAAAAAAATGTATCTTCTAAACCAAAAATGGAATACAAACACTTTTCCTATATGAAATTTTTCCAAATCTTATGACATCTTTAATTTTTCAATTCAAATTTTTTTGAAGAATGTTTCTTTCAATTCTAAGAGAAGTAAAAAATGAAGTAAGGATTTTTGACTCACCCTGATCGATAGGAATTCTGGCAATGAGGTCCTTGACGAGTTTCTTCTTCTCCTCTGGAGTCATGTGCTTTATCCTGTCCTCGCTCGTTATCTCGAACGGCTTCAGCTTCTTTCGCGCCACGATAATTTCCTCTTCCTCCTCGAAATTGCCTGCAAATTGGACAATATTTCCAACACAAATCTCATTTGAAAAAATAAGCATTCGAAAGAAAACAATTGAAAATTTTCAAAATGCCTTGTAAAAGTCGATTTTTAAAGAATCTTCAAGAAACGTCATCATAGAAAATGGGAGAAAAATAATAACTACTCATGAATTCATCATAATCATCTTCAATCATTTCCTCTTCTCATTAACTCAGAATAAAGAAAAAAAACAAATATTTCTAAAGAAAAAGACTCACCGAAGACCCCGTTGAGCCTTTTGGAGATGTCGTTCTTGGGCGGTTGTAGATGAATGGCGGGGGCGATTGGGGACTTGCTGGTGGTGGGAGTGAGGGAGAGAGGAGAAGCCTTGGCGGGCGCAGTCAGTGGGGAGGCGACAGAGGAAGTCGACGCGGCTGTGCTCGCCGCTGGGGCTGCTGCTGCAGAAGATGATGTCGCCGATGTTACTGGGCTGGCTACTGAAAATATTTTGATTTTTTTTTTATTTTCTAATAATTGTTATAATTTTACAAAAAAATTGTATTTTTTTCCCATTTTTATCATTCTATTTTCTATTGTTCATCAAGACTATACTACTTTTTAACCCTTACAAAATGAAGTTTCTGATTTAGAACTTCAAAAAATAAAGATTTTTATAAAGTTGATTTTGGAAATCTAGAATTTAGAATAATGGAGGAAAAAAACACCTACCAGTTTTCCATCCAGCAGCGGTCGTCGAGGGTGGTTGTTTCTCGGATTTGTCGAGAGAAGTGGATTTGAGCTCCTTGGGCGGTTTGCCGGGAGCTCCTCGGTGGTTATTGACCCCACCCACTTCCCCGGTCATCGACCCTGCGGGACTCGCCTCGCCTCCGTTCGTCTTCTCCTCTGTGTCCATGTCGCTGTCTGAAGACGACGAACTCTCTTCAGCATTCTGCAAAGAAAATAGATTGCGATTTTGCTAGACCGAAACAAATGCAAGTTTCTTTTCATTTAACGATAAGAAAGGAAATGAAGAAATCACTATATTTAATACAAATGAAGAGAGCATAGAAAAGGAAAACAGGACAGGAAAGACTTTCTCCATATCTTTTCTCTCCGTGCAGCCAAAAAGTTATCGAGAATTTTCCAGAAAATAAAGATATAAATTTTGTAACAAATGTGAGGAAAAATGGGCCCACTCTAATCAGCATTCCATTTCTATTTAAACTCTTTTGTAAATACCATTTTTGCTATTTTTAGAAAAAGCTGGTAAAAACTACAAGGGTCCACGAATGCATTTGAATTTGCAAAAATATATTTTAGAAAGACTCACTGTGCTATGACCGAGAGGCTGATGTGGGTTGGGACTTCCGCTGTCAGCCCGGATCTTCTTGAGTGCTGCTTCCTCCCTCTGCTGGTGTCTTTTTCTCGCTTCCTCCTCGATTTTCTTCTCGTCCTTGTCCGCGTTCTCCTCCTGGATTTGCTTCTGAAATTCAACATTTTAATGATTCGAAATTTAGCATTCTCTTCCAGTTTTTCTATTGAAATTGAAATGTATAGATTGAGTGGAGATCATTTAGAAAGTCTATCTCTCATCCAAGAACTAGACGAAATTATTATCGCATTTCGAATATTTTTGCATTCTTTTTATTTTCAGGATTGAAAATCTACTTTTTCCAGATCTGTTCCCTCAAACTAGCGTCTCTATGATGAAGGTGAAAAATGAGTGAAAAGTAATCGAAATGTGGTAATGAGATTTCAAGAAGGAAATCACTTCGATTGTGATACTGGCATTCAAAGCTCTATCCCATCTCAATTGAATCTCGCCTGACTGCGCGCTTGTATACGCCTCCCTGCCACTCCCCTGTTTGCGGTCCTCTGCTTTTCCTGATTTCTCTCCTCTCACAGATATAGTGCGCTGAAAAGAAAAGAAAAACCCAACAGGTAAGAGAAAAAAAAACTTGCAGGGTTGATATGAAATTTACAAAACTTTAAAAATAACTAATTTTTCGTACTGGAACAAGGCTAGCTCACTTTTTTTTCTAAAAATTCTCAACAAAGCTGCGCAAGGTTTAAATTTAAAAAATCGAAATCGAACTCGAAATTCTAATTTCAGAAACGAAGTGCAATGTGCCGGCACATATAACCGTACCCCCATTAGCACGTTGATTATTGTATTGAATTGAACACCTTGAGCTCTAGCTCAACGAATTATTCAAGAAGAGATTCTTTTAGTGTTATCAATAGAATATTTTTAGAGATAATGAAGTTCGCATTTCATTAATGTGAACATATCAGTTAGCTGAATGGTATTTTGCAGGATAAATATTTTAAAAGATGCTTCGTACCTTGAGCTCCTCAATTTCCTGCTGCTCCTTGATTCGGTCCTTCTGATCCGCTTCTCGCTCCTTCTCGAAGTCGCGTTTGCGCTGGAACAGGGAAGATGCTCTGAAGAATGAAATTTAGGAGTTTTGAGCGAAACTCGTCCCCACTAACCCCTTTGCCCTTTTGAAATTTCAATCTCAACGCTTTCCGAGGAAAGTTGGTATTTGACAGATTTTAGATTTAGCTCACTTTGATAAGAACGTCTTTAAAAATAATAAATCCCCACTTGTAATATTTGGGATCATCCTTTTCATCGTCGTAGTCCTCGAGGAAATGCTTTAGACGCTTCGCCTCTTTCAGGATGTTCTTCTTTCTGCAAATTCAATCATTTTGGTCATCTAGAAAATTCTAGTAATGGGTTAGCGATATGGAGAAATGAATATGCGCGAAAGTTATCTCCAATTCTAACTCATCTTTATGTAATTTTTGTGTCTTCAGCTAGGATAGATCGTTTTTTCGCGCCTACAATATTCCTAATGAAAAATTAATAATAATGAGAAAGAGTACTGTCTCATAATCTCATTACTTTTTAGGTATCGCCAATCTCGTTTATATGTTCGCCGAATTGCGAATCTGCTCCAATACGAAAATCGAAAACAGACTATAAACAGTCAGTGGACACCTTGCTTTTCCCCACTTCGTCCCGCCCACGTGTGCTTCCTTTGTGGCTGTTTATTGCCTGTTTCCGATGAACATATAAACGGGATTGGCGACTTTCTCGATAATCCATTATTCAAATATGAGTGAATGACTTACTGCTCCTTGTCCCTCCTCTCCTCCTTCTCGTATTGCTTAGCCTTCTGCTTCTCCCTGAACTCCCACTTCTTGAGTCTGTTCATGTAGGCGCGTTCCTTCTCCTTGATCATTCGCTTCGTCGCTCGTCTCTCCGTGCTGTCTTCCGAGTCCGAACGATTTCTGCAATAATAATAAAATCTCTGGAAATCAAAGAATAACGGCATAAATTTTAATGGTTGCGTAACTATTTCCCGCGTTTCGTTTCCCCACTTTGGGAGGAAAGTTTACGCAACCGATTTTAATCATAAGCATAAGAAAAAATGCAACTTTGAAAGGTCTGCTAAAATTGTGAAATCTATTCGCGATCATTTTCTATGCTTTTCGAAGAAAAAATACAAGCTTCAACTAACCGACTGAAACTGCGCTTGGATCGTCTGGAAATGGACCGGCTTCTGGAATGGTAAGTATTCGTGGAGGAACCTGAACCCGAGGAGTTAGAATCAGACGATGTCGAGGATTCTGACGACGAACGACCATGGCGTCTGAAAATTATCGTAATCTTATTTGCGATGTTCAAAATATAATCTTCACTTGTTTTCTCAAGTAATTTTGTCTCGTAATTGAACAATTTGAATTCGTCATAAAACATTAATTAGAAAAGAAACGAGTCAAATTTCTGATAAATTCAGAAAATTTTTAAAACTTTCTCAAAATGTTATCGCTGAAAATTCTACCTCTTGGGTGACTTGGATTTTTTCCTTTTGTTGTTGGGGCTTTTCGAGTGGCGAGCCTGAAAATTTTCAAATTATTCACTTTTATCTTCAGCCTTTGCTGCATTTCCATTGCTTTCTATCAGATTTTCTTTTCAAGTTTTCTCAAAAACTGATAGAAAGCAACTCTGCATCTGACAATGACACATTTTCCATGTAAAATTTAATCAATTTTGCTAAATTTAGAAACTCTGCGCGTTCTAAATTCCATCAATTTTCCTCGTAATTTTGTTCAATAATTCTGTTTTATAGTCATTTTGGTGTGAATAGGAGGCACTAACTAATCAAACATTCACATGAAGTTATTTCTGGGAAAATGATTTGTGAAAATGTTGACCATAAACTATTTTCCCATAGAAACTGCAGGACAATTTCGACAAGACTTTAGGAAAAATTAGTATTTTTCTAAAATCTTGCCATTTGGCCATGAACTTTCTGTCAAACATAAATTTTTAGTCGACTTTTACCGTAGTCGACTAATTTTTCGTCAATTTACACAACGGTAAGTTCCATAGAAAGTTGGTCAGGCAAGCAGAGGGACAAACAATCAGAAATTCGGGAAAAGACAGGTTCGTCAAATGATAACACAACTCGGTGAAAAGCAGAGAAATTATGAAGAGGATTTTAAGACGAGGTGATTTTTTCCTGAATTTTCATAAAATCTGCCTTTTTAGGAGAAATTGGTCAGAAAATTCATAGATAACTAAATATGATTCTTAGAAGTTTGTTCTAAAATGATAAAAGTTAGAACAAATGTTATTGTGAACATTATTCTCGCGTTTTATTCCTTCTCTGATAGACTAAAATGTCCATTTTCAGGCAGATTTTCAGAAAATCAGTTTGGTTGCTGACTTGTAAGCGTTACCCTCGATATCTCAATTACAGCGTCATTTCACTCGTTTCAGTCAGGCCTAGTCTCTGAAATCTGCTCACTGATTTTGTCGGTTTTCGAATGGCAAATTTACTCGCATTGAAGCAATGGCAAACAGTAACAAGTGTGTGCGTTAATTTGGCAAAGAACAAATCGGAGAATTTCGTGGATTTTTCATAACGTCATTTTACTTTTCTTCAATTTGTAAAAAAAATTGCGAAATAATTTTTAAAAGTAAAATGGCGGAGCTAAAATGTCACTGAATGGCAATTTTGCAAGTGCAACGCTCCACTCACTACAATAGAAATAGAAAAGGTTTAGAGGGATTACAAAGTCTTCCATGCCAAATGTAAAATTCATTTGAAATTTTACATGCTTAACCTTTACCATATGCCCCCTTGTCCTTTGACATAAATTATTTGAATTAGTAAGAAATTGGAAATTCAATTTGATTAGTCCGAGTTAGTGTGTTTAGAGTTTTTGAATGCACACTCACTTACTCCTCTGGGATTTACACGAATTAACAATGGGAGGAAGGGGGTCTGAAATGTTGGCTAAATGATAAATTTTTTGGATGAAAATGCGTGCTTTTTAGGTTTGTTGAAAATGCACCCTCTTTTAGAAAATGAAAGAAAAACTGAAGAATTATTTAGAAAATCAATTATTTTACAGTTTTTTTTATAAATTTAAATTTTAGAAAAAAAAAGAGTGAATTATTCAACAAGTGGTGCCTTGAAGCTTCCGATTAAACTAAATAAGAGTATTTGAAAACCACACAATGACGAGATTATTAGACTGCACACCGCACTCCACAGGAAATGTTAGTCGGAATTGGAAAAGGATGAAAATTTTTCGAACTTATTTTGACTAGACATGAGGGAAGATAAATCATGCTATCGTTTTGTGTAAATTTAAAAATTCAGAATGTCGAAAGAAAAGTTAATTTGAGGGACGATTTGAATCAAGCTTCCCAATTTTTCATATTTTACACAAAACGATAAACTAAAGGTTATTATTCTTCAAATAAAATTCAAAAGAATGGAACAGAAAGCGTTAAACATCATTATCATTTTCATTATGGCATGCCTATTCAAATGGTCAAAGGTTACACGATTTACATACCGCAAAAGTCCTTGATTTCGGTGTGGAATCAGTCTCAACCTGAACTCTTCCAAATTTGAATCAAACATTTCAAATACGATCAGTTTGGCACACATACAGATATACATGAAAATGCGCGCAGAGTTTACAAGAAAGCGCATTTTTGCAAAGAAAAGTGTGCGGCGGCAAAAATTTGCGAGTAAAACTGAAACGTAGAAGTGCCTAATCTAATGGAGTTTCTATGATTTGTGCACACATTTTGACAATGCACAAGGGGTCAACACAAATAATTTAACATGCAAAGCGTATTATTCTGTAATTTGCTGAATTCGAAAATAAAAGTAAGAAAATAGTCTTAGTAAGATATTTTGGTTCGTTTTTTGTGAAAGCGGAAAGATTTTTTTTTTTTTTTAAATTGTCGTTTTCCTTATTTTCAAAAACCCAGAAAATTGCATAAATTCATTCATTTCTCTCGAAAATATCATTTTCCGAGAGAAGGAACAAAATGTAAGGATTACGGGAAATTAGCTGATATCTTTCTAAATAACCTTGCACCATTAGAGTCCATTTCATGCGATTATTTGAAATTTTCTCATAATAATTTTGGAATTAAAAAAGGTTAGTCAAAATAAAATAAACGGAATGAGTTGTTTTGGTTTGGAAAGCCTTTGTGTGTGTGTGTATTTTCAAGCGATAGAGACAGGGACAATGTAGAGAAATATAGAACATTTTAGCTGACAATTTTCGCGCTCTAATTAGAATTCAACATTCTTTAGAAGTCAAGAATTTCGTCAATTTACAAATGAATTGTTGTGATTTCAATGATTTGCAAACCTACCTTGAGCAGAATATGGGTGCTTCCGATTTGCTACCTATGATATGAGAAAGGTCGAATAAGGTAACGCTAACTTACATCAAATGTCATCACAATTACACATCCGGTATTTTAGAAGAAAAATAAATAAAAGTTTGACTTTTCCACCAACATATTTCTCAGAAAATAAGAAAGACTAGAGTCTAATTTTCGGAAGTTCAAAATTATGAACAGTGTTCCATTCGAATGAACACAGAAATATGCAACTCAACTTTGAATTTTCCGAACAAAATACTCGAGCCGAGAAAGTTGAATATTCGTGATTTTTACGTGGGTGGAATTTTATGAAGTCACTACGGGTTCAGTCCCGCCTACCTTTTTCGCTTTTCCCGAGGGCGATGTGGAGTGGCTACGTCTGCGTCTGTCCTTGTCACGACCCGAGTCCTTGTCCTTCGTCTTGTCCTTCTTTGACGATTTCCCGTTCTTGTGCTCAGACAACTCGCCGTCAGACACTGAAACCAAAAATTGATTATTGTCGGTACATTTAAAATTTTTCCAAAAATATTCGCATTTCAATGCAAAGCTACAATCTCTAATCGGTTAGTGGACACGAGTAGTGCAATCAGAGGAAAGGGCAAACTTGGGTCTGATTTTTAGTTTAAAAAATTTCTCAAATTCTAAAACTGCATTTAAAATCGTTATTTTTCTGCTGAAATAGAAGTCATGAAATTATCAAAAACAGCATAGAGAGAATAATGCTTCACTTTCGCTTCATATGCCCGAAACGTGAACAGTGCCTTTCCACGCTCTTTTCTGATAAAGAAATTTATGTTTCAAATTTTCTTTTTTAAATCAGACTCAAGTCTTTCCCAATAATTTTGGTGCTTTTCAACATTCCGTGATCGTGTGTTCGTGTGAATTATACGTCAAACAAGCATTCGGCAAATATAGTTGTGTCAAACCTTCGTCTAGTTTCTAAAGACTCCAAAAGTCCTAATAATTTTGAATCGTGTTTCCTTTTGGATAAACCAAAAAATGTTCATTTGGCATTTTATAAAAATTCATAAGATTCACTTTTTGTCCTTTCTTTTCCATACCTTTTTTCGTAAAAAATTGTGAATCTTGCAAATTTTACAAAATTTCTTCCGTATTATTTTTGAAGGAATACCCTACCTTCAGCAATTTGAACGAGGTCGGGATGGTCCTTCTCGATCCAGTTGAGAATCTTCAGCCTCACTTCCTCGTCCTTCTTCAGATCGTCCTCATCCGCAGGCAGCTCGCCCTCTTTCAAACGGAGTTCGCCTTTTCCTGAAATTCATCTTCTTTCAGAAAATGCCCGTAAAATTGAAGATTGAATATCTCCATGAAAGAGTTTGCTTTTATAGTTCGTCTATCTTAGAGCAAAAAGATGAAAGACATTTCAACAAATTTTCCTAATGAGTCATAGGTTAAATTTTCAGAATCTCAAGATTTTCAAAAATCTGAAAATGTACCCTGAAGTTTCCTCATTTTGACGATCCACTTGCGGAGCTCCTCCCTGATTTTGTCCTCGACTTTCACCGTCAGTTTCTTCTCGCCGATCTGGAAATCGTTGAGCACTCGCAGCGCTCGCAGAGTGCCTTCGGGACTCTCGAAGTTGCAGAAACCAAAGGCCTGAAAATTAATTTATTTAAATTTCAGTTTTCTAAATGTTCAAAGCGATGCTCATTTATTTTCTCCATAACAAAATGAGTCACTTTTCTTTAAGTAAAACATTTGTGTTTTAAAACTAACAACAGGGGTATCAAATTTCAGTTCTTATCTTCTTCAAATCTCGATTTACCTCGACGATGTATGGAGCTAGCTCATTAGTTATGAAAAGGATCAGAAATTGGAAAATTTCGTTGAACTTCAAGTTAACTCCTTCTTATTTTGCCAATTGTATTCCATAAATTTCCGACTCATTTCAGGATTTGATGCAGATCATTTTGGCATTCTTAATCACTCCACCCAAACTCGACTTTTTTTTATTTTCTCAGGTCTAATAATGTCATAAATTTTAGCTAAATGAATATTTTGATCCAAGGCAAGATAAAGGAGAAATAGCATTTGGGACAAAAGTACTCGCGCTGTAACAAATTTCGGATTTACCTGCAATTTTCCGTTCTGTCCCTGGATTCTCTTCCAGCTGGCTATGGCCCCGCACTCCTCGAGGATCTTCTTCATGAATTCGTCCTCGCACTTCTCGGAGATGTTCCCCACAAAGACGGTAGTCGCCTTGGCGTCGGTCGGCAGCTGAGACGACGGCGTGGGCATCGGAGGCATTGCTCCGGGTGGAGGGATGTGCTGGAAAAGTAAAATATGATTTTTTCTTCGAAAAATATTAAGCTGGATGAGAACCTCTTCCCTATTGATGACAATCGTGAAGTAAAAAAAAATGGATTTGAAAGAAATTTCCATCCAACCCAACATTGTTTCGGTTAAATTAAGTGAAAATTCGTGTGTCGACAAATAGCGAGAAAAGACGAGTGACACAGAGG
The DNA here is from genome assembly GCA_002287525.1 of Diploscapter pachys. Lineage (NCBI taxonomy): Eukaryota > Metazoa > Nematoda > Chromadorea > Rhabditida > Rhabditidae > Diploscapter > Diploscapter pachys. The sequence continues at coordinate 16,567 of LIAE01008064.1, read as the reverse complement.
AATTGCGTGCCCCCCACTCTTTCCATTGTCTCCCCCCGCTGACTCTTCCTCTCTGCACTCTAGCCTCCCTCTTTGCGCATAGTTTATACGCACATTTCTCGCAAGGCGCTCTTTGACACACGAACTGACACTTCATTTGACTGATACAATAATTTAAAGCATTTCATGCTTTTCTTTTAAAGTGCTCATGCTAGGACTAAATGCAAGATTAGGAGAATTTGGAATTTTTTTTTTTAAAAATAGTGTACTTTTCCAGGGATAAGAGAAGAGTGAATGCAAATTGAAATTTTTGAAAAATGATTCCCAAGATCCCAAATAAAAATGTGCATCTTATGAGGAGGGAAATTTGATGATTTCCATCGTGAATTTGAAGAGAAAACATGAAAAAAAATATTAAAACCATCGTAAAGAATTGGTGGATTAGTTGAAGCGAAGTCAGTCAAGCCTAAGATATTTATGTTCACCTGCATTACCATTCCCCTGCCGCCACGGCTCATTCCACGGCCTAGATGAGTTGGAACAAACATTCCGCCTGGAGGCATACCACCTGAAAATGTGAATAATTTACAAATTATCTTGAAAGATTTGTTGGAAAGTTTGATCAGATCGAAATGATCATTTTGAACGTTGATTTTTCATACTTAAAACATGAAAAATACTGGAATTTTAAAAATGACCGCTTTCCGAAACGATCCCACTTTCAGAAGAATGAAAAACGTACCCATAGGTCCCATGTGAAACCGCGGTGGAAATGCCATTTTGCAGGATCGAATTTGGAAGACTTTAGAGCACCGATCCTGAAAATTACAAAATCAATCGAAAGTCGACGATAGATCAGCGATAAAATGAGGTGGATCGAACGAAAAACAATCGGGAAGAAGAGTGGATAAACAAACATTATTACGATTTCGGGAGCTTGAACAAACCGTAATTATCGACAAATTTCAATGTTCGTGAAGAAGCCTCGTAAAAAAATCGATAAAGCTAGACGGATAAAATAAGTTGACAAGCTGCCAAATTTGCTCAATTTTTCTAAATTCGTCTTGATAAAATTCGAATTCGTCAAGTCATGTCAAAATTCAAGTTTCATGGGCGAAATTATGAAAAATTGATAGAAAAAAATTTGCCACAAAAGGCAGTTGTCAGACGGGATTTCGACAATGCGAGTCGATAGAAAATCGACGACTCGTATGAATTCCACAAAGCAAAGAGAGGAATGGGGGAGGGGGGAAATGAAGGCAAAACGAAAGGAGATGGCTGGAAAGCAGCGGCTAGAGACAACGAGAATGGAGAGGGGACAAAGAAGCCGACGATGAGCGAACGTGAGAAAGGGGGAGACGCAAAGAGACAGAAATATCGATTCCGTCCACTAGGCGGGGCTACAGCGCACTTGCTTTCGCGACGCGCACTCCCTCCCTCCCCCCTTTGCATTGCGTTTTGTTTTTTTTGCTTTCAAAGGGCTTTTTTCGGATTGTGTTGTTTTCTCGAAGGTTTTCTAGAATTTTTTTGCCAAATTTTGGTATCAATGGATAGGTCTTGATCAGGGCTATCGATCTATGCGAAATTTACCGAGAAATAAAATCAGTGGTGCACGCATTTTGGCTCAGAAATCGTTGAAATTCATTTGTTTTTGTCGTTATTTTTTTTGTAGACTTTTCTTGAATTTCTTACCAAATTTGGTATCATTCAAAACTCATCATCTCTACTATCGAATTAGGTCAAAAATACACCATTTTGCTTGATATGTCGCAATTTATTATGCTCTAAAATGGGCACATTTTTCAGACCTTTCAAATAGATGTCTGGTCAAATGGAGGTTCACGACGATGAGCATCACATTGTGGTGGAAGAAGTTGATGTGGGAAGCAGTTATACTGCTGAGGACGTCAAGGTATTTTTAGTTTTTAGAAAAAAAAACTACGAAGTTCACTAAATTTGTTAGTTTACAACCTATGAAAAATAATTGCTGAGCTAGAGAAGCAAGAAAGACCTTCTGGAATTCCTACCGCCAGTGGAAATTCCAGAAGGCCGCTATAGAAATGGTAAATTTCCGGGATTTTTGAAAAGATTAATTTCCCCAATTTAAGCCGGACCTGATAATGAGCTCGTACATCGAGGCGACTTCGGGAGGCGGCAGGAATCGAGGCGGAGCGCGTTATCTGTGTCCCTACGGATGTAACAAACTCGTCGCTATGCGCACTATCGACTATCACAAGAATAACGGGGTTCGTTTTCATTTTAGAGTCATATTATCTAGAAAAAGTTAGAGAACTTCTTCAAGAATTGGCTAAAAATCAGACTTCTTGCTTTACAATGTCTACTGAAATGAGTTATGGTTTTTTTTATGAATTTAGAAATGAAAAAAGACCAAAAATAGGCTATGGTAATTTTCGAATCACAACTTGAATTTCCTCACGAGTCTGGCAAAAATAGTATCGAGGATTAGGGG
>LIAE01008061.1:0-15101 GCA_002287525.1 Diploscapter pachys | reverse complement strand
AACTGTAAGTAAGTGAGATCAATCAAATAGACGAGGTAAAAGAAGTTGGATAATAAGTGATTAAAAAACCCATAGAATGTTGTAACGACTGATTGTAGCTGTTAATAAAATTAACAGAAGAGAAAAAAAAATCTTCAAAGGACTATAATTCAAAATTAATCCGAAAGAAAAAAGTGGAGAACAATAAATAGTGATTTGAATTGAAGAAAATGACCAGTTTTGCAAGAGAATATCTGTATGACCCTTTGAAAAAACAGAATGAATAATTTCAAATATAATACTTGTTGTTTTACTGAGGCATATGCACGAGTTTGAATTGGTAAGGGGAAGGAGGAAGTGGAGATGGTCGAGTGCAGTTGAAGTGACTAGCTCAGTGGTCGTCATCCATAAACTCATCACCCTGAATTCATATCAATTTGTTGTGTTATGTTTGATCATTATGCATGTAATTTGAAAATGAGAAAAAGAATCAAGTGAAAAAGTATGCTAATGGAATGATTCGGAATTGACAGTTTTGACAATTGGATTCTGACAGTTTTACAAGATGAAATAAGAATAACGCTTGAAAATAATGGATGCACAACTTTGCAATACTTTAAATATCATATTCCTTTTTCAGATGCATTGTTAAGGATGATTTCTGTCGATTTTCATAAAAAAATAGATTTAGAAATGCATTTCAAAGTGCTAACAATGATTGCCAAATCGTTAGTCAGTGAAGGATATTTTTTTTTAAATAAGAAAACATTTTTAATATGACAAATGATATTACCTCCTCATCAGAGTCGACCATGTCCGAATCTGAATCGCCGTCGGAGCTGAACATTCTAAAATGAGAAGATGAATTGACAGATAGGGATAAAGAGGATGAAGACTAACTGTTCGTCCGTGTCCGAGGTGATGGAACTGGTCGGGGAGTCCAGAGTCGTGCAAAAATCCGAAGTCTGGTTCGCCAACTGAAAATATATTCCATTGTTTCAAATTAAATCTCAGGATTAATTTTAATCAAGGGTTCAGAATTGCAATGGATATTAAACAGGAATTTCGAAACTCGAACTTGAACTCGCCAATGAGTTAGAGTTTAATTTTTGAAAAATATCGATTTTAAGTGCAATTCGATAAATTTTGATCGAGGTCTAATCAAGTTCGACTCGGAGAAAATTTGTCAGTTCTAGTTCAACAAATTACGAGCTCCATACATCAGTAATTGTAGCATTATAATTCCAAAGAAATGATCATAACCTATGGGCTAGTTCGTTTAAAAACTACCTGGATTAGTCTAAATTCGTGGCGATTGTCGATCTCCTCCTTGACGTAGATGACGTGCTGCTCGTCGCCCACAGCCAGACGTAACTTGAAGATGCGGCGTTTGTTCTGAAAACATTTTGCGTCACTTTAACGGCACTTTTGAAGTGTTTTTAATGAGCTTTCAATCTGTCGCAAAAGCGCCGTAAAAGTGACGCAAAATTTTTCAGTGACCGGGCCCAGTACCGAATTCAAATTCATTATTTGCAAATTAGAAAGTAAGATCAAGAAATCAAAGATTTCGTCAATGCTCTAAACATAATTGCAAATTTTTAAATCCGCGGGTATGAAAATTTGCAAGCCTGGCTCTAAAAGTTTAAAATTAGTTTTTTAATAAAATAGAAATTTTCTATCAGACAAGGGCTATTCAGAATTAGAAAAAAAACATGGAATAATATCGCGTTGAAACGCGAAAATCTATGAAGTTACCTCCGAACCAGGAGGAATGATGTCGGCAGCCAGTTCAGACAGCAGCTTGTAGCCATTCGTCGTTGCCCCTTTCCCGGTCTCTGTCTCATATTTTATCTCGAATGTCCAGTTGACGATTCGTTTAAGAGCAATCGCAGCAGGACTTCCTTCTTCGAATTTCGTCGAGACTAGTGTCTGAATTTATGTCATAAAGAAATGAGATGAAAAAATGCAAAATATTCGTTTTGTTCGAGACCATTTTCCCTTTCATTTGATTGTCTTAGAAAATCGTTTACGATATTTCCTTTTGTCAAATTTTAGAAGACACTTTCGTTTTATTACGAAAACTCAAAATTCATTTCCGCACGACTCAGATATGGGAGATTGATAATTCTGCTAGGTGTGTAATAACTAAATGGTTTAGCAGGTAGATAATATTTCCTTTCTTCAAAACTATTCAGAACTTCCAAAAGATAAACAAAAAGAGAATACTGCTGCTCATCTAGTTCTGCATCGATTGAAAAATTCTCAGAATCTTAAAAATAGTGATATTTTCATCCGAAAGATTCTTGATCTTTTTGCTTTTCCAAAATTGTTAGTGATAAGCTAGTTTACAAAAAGTCAGAATGTGAGTCTTGATCATTTGGAATTCATAATTGAAGATTTCAAAAATTTGAATAAAAATCGTTTTTCTTCAAAATAAGACGAATTGAATTACCCTGAGGAATTTGACGACGTGCCCAACGTAGAGGAACTCTTCGGGCAGGATGCGAGACAAACTGTTGTTGAAGCAAAGAGAGGGAGGGAATTTGGGCAAGTGACTGAGAAGCGAATCGTCGTCTGCGTGCACGGGGCCATGCACAATCAGACCGTTCAACTGAAATACGTCCATTCATTTTGAATCAAAAGAGCATAACAATTTCTATTTCAAAATATTTCTCTGGAAATATATCTTCTCATTTAAGAGTGGAAAAAATGAAATTTTAATAGTAATAAGAAAATTTTTTTAGAAAGTTGCATATCTGAATATTGATTGAGAAACTTTTCTGAAATTTCGACTTTTTCATTTACGTTAAGATAAAAGGGAATAAAAAGAAACAGACCTCGAAGAGAGCAGGGGCTGCCTCGATGAGTTCATTCAACGTAGTCCATTTCTCGTTGTTATCGAAGTCGAGTTCCAGAGAGCTCGGTTTCAGCACCTTAACACATTTGTATTAACTAAATTTATTTGAAAATTTCAAGAAAGAACTAGATTAATACTTTACTCAACTTAATTTTTTCAATCTAAGATTATACTTTTTCCCAAACTCAATCTTCTCTTATCATTTTAGAAAGAAGGTAATTAAATTTGAGAGTATGGACCTATTTAATTTGCTGAATAAATAAAGATGCTTCACGAATGGGAGAAAACCATCAATTGAAATGCTTGGAATTTACATTTAATTTTTTTTTATTTCTTTCGAAAATTTTAGGACTACAAATTGTTTTGTCTCGAAATAAATGCTAACCTTAACGAAGGCGAGCAACAACTGGAAGTCGACTTCGTTCGCGCCGAAATCGAACTTTCTGGTCGTGGTCGAGGTCAATTCCAGTGCGTTCAGCAGAACGGCCGCGTGCTTTCTCTCAGAGTCCAGATTCTTAAACGAAGCATAACTATCAGTAAGGGTTTCTTCTTAATTCAACCATAAACTTAACAACTTTACTGCACTATTGTAGACGCGCGGTGAAAGAAGTATTTGCATACGAAGTGTGCAAGTTAACGGCACTTTGCGCAACACGAATGTTCCTTTCTTTCCCCTTTTCTTTCGCTCTGAACATTGGTGCCGAGAAAATTGACGCCATTCGATGGAAATATAAGCGGCATTTACGATAGAACTATAACTTTTAGAAATTGAACAAAACGATGAAATCAAAACGGCTGACATACCGTAAGCACAACCAAGTTGTGCTTCAAACCGAAAATCCTGGGGGGCTGTCTCGAGTCGGAGAATTCGGCCATCTCAACGCTGAACATCTTTTTCTCCGACGACTGAAATGGAAAGATATCTCTATTCAATTCATTATTAGGGATACGTTGTCGAAATGAGCATTTTGGGAAATCGGAATTGAAATTTTGACCCATTTCGTTTTCCTCCTTCACCTGTCAATGCCTCTCGATTTTCTATTTATCCAAAACATTTCGTCAATTTAATAAAGAGCATATGCAATAATGTATGATCAATCAAGGTGATCTGGACAAAAATGAACACGCTTTTTTTAGAAAACTGATTGATCTTTAAAAATACTGAGGTCATGAAAGTCAAAGAATAAGAATAATTTCATCCCAATTCTTGAGATAATGATTCTAAAGTCATTTCGAACTTCAAGAAAACTTACGTAGTTGATGTGGATGTCAGGTGGCTCGGTCTCTGTGTCTTTCCCTTCATTGGCATTGTCGTGCGGATAGGACTTGCTGATGACCGAGAGCAGCTCAGGATACGCACACAGCAGGTTCAGCTTGTCGCCATCGTCCAGGTTCTCCTGAAAATCCTTCAGTTCGTTGTGGGTTATAAAAGAACTTATGGGAACTGTTTGAAATAATTTTTCTTCCGAAATAAGGATTTTCAGTTCAAAGTTTGAATGTGATTGAAAGTACCTGCTTGACGATCTCAATCTGCATCTCGACAGGCAGCCTGCTCCAGTACGTCCCTCCGAGACAGGCACTCAACTCCTCACCGCTCTGCTTGTCCGGTCGAGTTTCGCTCGTTCCAACCCAATCCCCGGCCTGAAAGAAGCGCATCAAACAATCTTATTTCAACTCGGAAATGGTAAATTCGATTTACCTGACTTGCAACAGTCTCCCCAGACAAATCAGCCATTTTGATAGAGTGAATCGCTGAAATGAAGCTTCTTTCCAGTTGACCGAAGAATGAAATCAATGAAACAAGAAAAGACACCACAAAAAGAGAGTGGAAAGATGTAGAGAGGGAATGAACAGTGTCGTTAGGCGGCACTGGCGGGAAAAGGAGAGATAGTAGGGGGAAAGATGAGAGATTAGAGAAAGGGTGAATGGAATAGAGTGAGCCTCTAACAGTTAAGAAGTTTCTAGTCGAAAGAGTCGCAAAAATACGTTGCTCGGAATTAAAGCTTGATTATAACAATCTCAAATTTCATATGGAAATTTTATTCAATAAAATGTGAAATAATAATTTAATTTCAATGCACACGATACAGACAACTCTCGAATACATCCAATAAAGACATTGAAAAATTGCAACTGAAATATTTTTTTTTAAATCAGGGTTGTACGAACTGAACACTGAACTTCGAACTGTCTGGAAGCTCAGTTCAGTTCAAGTTCGATTTTTTCGAATTTCAGACAGTTCTGATCCCGTCACTTATTCTCCATTATTTTCTACAATATCATTACCAGAAAATTCAATTTGTTTTGAATGCGGTCGAATAAACTCACGAAAAACAATACATAATTGATAGCATATCGAAAATTGGTCAACTTATGTTAACCCCTTCGAAAATATCCACTCTGAAGAGAGTTATTCCGGAAAGTACGGTAATTAGTGGTTTAGTGGTCATTTTCGGAAAAAAAACGTATCTCAAAATTTGTAGAGTTCAGCCCTCGTAATATTTACCGTTGTGTTTTTGGTAGATGATCCAATTCAGTTTGGCAATTTGAAAAGCAAAGAAATCGATAGCAACGCAACCGATATCCAATAGTAGCTGATAAGCGTTTCCTGCAGTCAAACAACTCAAACACGATCTAGCAAGACCTTCCAGAAGAAAGTTAGGATAATTAGGGTAAATTGACTACTAAAATTGCTTATTTGAAATACTCACCATGATTTGCTTGTCTTCTTGGTAAATTTGTATTTCTAGTTATACATAATCATTCGTCTATTTTTAGGACTGGTATTACCTTTTTTAGGACCTTTCCAATGCCTATTCTAACCCATTTACTCATCGCTAGCTATGTATTCCATTTTAAGCCTTGATCGAAGACAAGAATTTAATCGTTAACTTGTGCCTTATCAAATTTGTCCACATTCATACAAACAATTGTATTCATTCCCCGGTTCGTACTTTTCCTGTGGTTCACTCATTTTATCAGTGTCGATGCCTTTCAAATGGCAGGAACAGTGGCTTTTACTGCCCTTTCAAAATTAGCTTTCCCATTGATTTTCACTCTTCTTTGTATAAATGTAAGTCTGAAAGTTCCTAAACTTTAAAAAATCATCGATTTTCGAAGCCTTACTTCATTCGTGGAACGTATATTTCGACTCCGTATTACCCGAAGCCGTACTTAGGCGAAATTCCGAAGTTTGATGAAAATTATAGAGATAAGAAAAAAACAGGAACTAACAGAATCCGAGTTAATGCTACGGCAGCCCCCGGAAATGGTATCGCGGTTTTATTCGATCAGTTCCTGGTTGGACCAGCCGATTGTGTATTCGCCTGCGATACGGATGCGATGGGTTGTGATAGGTATATCGATGTTTCGAAAAATAAGTAAACGCCATCTAATGTTGCATGATCTCCAATCTGGCAACTTGCAAATGACGAAACGTAAAAATGACTGAACGCGCAATAGAAATTGACAGGATTTTTGCAGAAAAGGAAGTGTTTCGTCATTACGCCATTTATAAGCTGCCCTCCAATCCTGTCTTGAATTTTCTGAGAGAAAATGTAGCGAAAGACAAAAAGTCATATAAACTTCACATATTTTTCGAAGCCATAATATAAATTAGAAAAAAAAACTGATCTTCACAGAAACTTGCAGCCTGTGCGGAGATGTGATGGATCATCACGCAGTGAAGAAAACCTTACGAACGAATTCTTCCACTGTCGTTACTCTACAATCAACCGGAGGCGGCGATGGTTTCCCGCATTCAGGCGTTCACGGGAAGATCGTCGAGTACAGTAGGAGAGATTTTCTAAGACGAAAAGAAATAAATTTCAATTAGACCTGAAAGATCCGAAGTTCTTCGACTGCAACCAGACCGTCGTGTTGAATTCGTCCGAGACGTTTTTCCTCGTATCGCATAATTATCCTGGAACTCCGCTTGATTTCTCGCCTTGTACCGTGACTTTCCAATATTCTGAAGGCATCCGACTAGCGCTGTACGATTTGGTCACGATGAACACTGAAATATTCACGATTCAAGGAACAGCGCTAAATGGAACAGATGCCACGATAAACTACAGGTACAATTAAAAATATGAGAAAAGGCTAAGGAAAAAAACTTAAGTGGGAGATTCACGACGTATGATGAGCCTGTCCCTCTGTATTTTCAAAAATCGGTGACGATAAGCTTCAAATTTGAAAATGCAGCAACTTTTTACGCTAGAAGATTCTACATTTTGGTAAACGCGTTTACAAGTAAGAAAAAATAGAAATAACGAAAAAACGCGAAAAATTTAGTCACAAAAGCATCGTCAGATCCTTGTAATAATCCACGTCACTTTCCGTTGCAACTTGGTGAAGTGGTGCTGTTTGGTACGCTGGGATACCCAACCCAGACTTATTCTTCCAATGCTGATTGTCAGTTTTCTTTCTCAAATTCTCAACCGACGAATACTCGGATCGGATTTGGCAAGAATTATTCAATTTCCTTCTTATCTTGGTTAAAAAATTTAGCGATGTCATATGAATCGGAGAAATGTTGTGACACAATGTCGATAAATGGACTGTCTCCATATGTAAGTGATTGAAATCAAGCTGCTCTTCAGATCCTTCAAAACCGAATTGATTTAGAATGACGTGTACCAGGGCAGTCAATCGAGTTTCCTACTGTTCGCGGCAAGCAGCAATGTTACGATGCGATTCACCTCCGATGGAATCATCGAGGGCACTGGATTCAGCGCTTCTGCATACTTGTTCGGTCTGTTTTGCCATTATCCGATTTGAAAATGAAAATATTACATCATTTCCCCTTTCTAGTTATTTAGAAAGTTCTTTCATGCGGTATTTCATGGCGCTGATCACGAATCTGAAGTCAGAAAGTCCTGACAAGCGACGGGCTCAAGCAGGAAAAGATATATGCCGTTTTGCGCAGTAGAGGAAAGCAGAGAACTAATGTATGCTAGTTTCTCTCAGTGCAAAACGCGCTATTCACACTTTCCTGTCCGAATCGCCGTCCGTCAGGACTTTCTGACTTCAGACGCGTGATCAGCACTATGAAATACCTCTTTGGTGAAAAAATCAACTAAATTGAAGACGTACACTTCGAAAACTTTCCTTGATATGGGAAAATTAATAAGATTTTCAATATTTCATACCTTTCAGATTGTTCCTGCGGAAATACGAACATCGTTTTTAACTCCTCCACTACGAGCTCGAGTATTTTATCTCCTGGAAAAAACTATGGAATTTCCTATTGCCCAAACATGGATTGTACCTACACAATTAATTTCCCAGACGACCAGTATGAAGTGACTGCTCAATATGAAGGTAGTCTGAGAAAATACTATGGTTCTGTTGAACCAGATATTGTAATATTTAGTGACCGATATAGCAGAGCAGAATATAGGTGGGTCATTCTTCGATTTTCAAGTCATATGAATATTTCCAGAGCCAATCCGAATTATATGGGCCCACCCTCTATGCTCTTCACCGTTTCTCCCTTTCAGTTTCGTTTCGTTTCGAATAATGTAACGAGTTTTCCGCTGGCAAATTTTGACTCGTATTTCACCGTTACGAACTTCGTAAAGAAGAGTAGGATCTTCAAAAAAATTCTTTCAAGAACTGATAATTTGAAGGAAACATTATTTCGAGATCAATTCAACTTTCCGATTCTAACCAATTTGCGGATATCAGCACTGGAGGCTTCAAAAGCGATGCAGAAGCAACCTATGAGTTCAAGATTTCCACAGATGCTGAAAAAGTTGTAGGTTTTCAGCCTTAAAAACTCTTTGCTTTTTCTTTATTTTTAGATCACGATTTATTTCTTCACTCTAGTTTCCGGTCAAGTCAAGGTTGATTTGTATGATGGCAGCTCAACTTCTTCCAATCTCATCGATAACAAGTTAGGAGACTTTCGATGAGTTTTCCAGTGTGCTTGTCGAACCTTTAGAATTTTGTACTCGAATGTCCACACTGAAGGGGAGAGTCTGCCACTTCGATCGACGGGCTCAAGTATGGTGGTTCGTGTCAGATGCAACACTGATTACGACAGGAACTGTGGTCACGATTTTCAAGCGATGGTTAGCAGCAGCGCTCAGCAAGGTATTTTTTGTCAACAACAACAAAATGAAAGAAACCTCATTTTTGATGAAATTACTAGTTTTTCAAAGCTGCTCGAATTATCGAAACCAAGAAAAAAAGTTGCAAAAGGTCGAGTTAGGGTCTAGTTATATGGCACGGCTGTCGGGGCCTAGTCGACTAACGAGCGCCATCCTGCCACCGCACCGCGCGGATCCTTTTGCCTGCTCCCTTTGGGGCCTCGGCCGTACGGATCTCCTTGACCACCCGGGTCGTATCGCGCTCCCGCAACACAACACCTAGTGACGCAACGCTTGGCGAGGACGCTCGGTCTACGCCAGCCGGGCATAAACCCGCCAGTTTGACCCGCACCTCAAACCATCCACCACAACTCTACTGCCTAGAAGCTGGCTCACAGACGCCCGCCACGACGCCCAGTGCTTTTGCAAAAATTCCCCGCCGCTATGTCCTTTCGCGAGAGGGGAGGCAAGAGAGTGGGGGAAAGGAGAGGGCATAGACGACTAGGGCAAAACGAATAGAGGCGAAAGGGAGAAAAGAGGTCATTTTGCGGTAGAAAATGTTGGACTTGGGAAAAGAAAACGAAACAAAACAAAACAAAATAAATTCAGAAAATTAATGATTTTTTCGCAAAAAAGACTATTTTAGATAGCTCTTGTGGACCTATGGTTTACTCGTTGAAAAATGAGACAGAGTCCAAAGATATTCCACTGAGAGGATCAAATTGTGTCCTGGTGAGCTTAGAAAAGGCGATTAAACCTTCCAAATTTTCATTTTTAGATTCTCCACTCAACTGACTCATCATATGACCCTGGGAAAGTTATGCAGCTGAAAATTTCTAGCGATAAATTGAAGTCTCTGAAGGTTTTTAAAGGCCTCCACTTCAATGAAAACAAGTACCTTTTATCCAGGTAAATTTATGCATTGTTTCAAAAAAAAAATGTTCCAATTTTAGTGGATTTTTGGAATCTATTCCCCAGTCAATTTACGATCATTACGTGGTGGTTCAATACTCCGCTTCATCTTCTACTAGCATAACTTTGAAATACTTTGCCCTGAATTTTGGTACTTGAAAAGCGGGATTTTTAGAAGTGTTTATCCATTTTCAGATTATCTATCAATCTACACGATCAATAATAACCAAAGTGTTACTTTTATGTCGAAAGATTATCTCTCTGATACAAATATCGGCAAATTCGACCAGCAATTTTCGGTTGAGAATGTAAGATTTTGTAAAAAAAAAGATTAATATGAAGCATAGGATTATTTCAGTTAGATGCTACTTTGACAAGGGGAAATTTGCGATTGGTCGTTCTGAATTCAGTCGGGGATGCTTCTGGATCGATTGAAGTTGATAACTATGACGAAATTGTCGCTCAAAAATCGTGACTTTTTTCATTTTTTCCCCAAAGATAAGAGAAAACATCTAGGTATTCAAATGAAAATGGTACTTTTACCTATGAAGATCGGGGTACGAAAATAGTCATTGGCTATATTTCATCCGGGAATGTTAACAGTGGACTGAATGCCAGAGTGGAAGGTAATCTTGTTGCAAAAGTTATCAAATCGACGCAAGTGATGACCGTTATTTCAGGGTACATGCCTAGTGGCAATAATGTTCAACGGATATCAACATTTATCATCTTCATCGTCACTTTGTTATCACTGATTCAGTGAATTTATCCCTATTTATTGGTTGTTTGTTCGCGATAAATCACAGGAATTATTTGAAGAACTAATTGAATTAAACAATTTGGCTGAATTGATTCAATCATAAATATCCCAGATTATAATGAAAGCCGTTTAGAAAATCTTTCTTTGAGATGACTACCAAACTCTTGGACATTCCTTCCTATATGGAATCAAACAAATTCATTAGCTTGGTGCTATTTTTGTTCATAAATCTTGTGTTCTTGTCTGATGTGATGGGTGGATCATTTCAATAGAATCTAGTAGATCCCGATAAGCTGTAGCTTGGAGTGCCCTCCCCCGACGCTGCTTATTCACTGCTGTTCTGATTCGCGTGACTCGTGTCACTTCTGCCTTCCATCTTCTCATTCGTCCCGTTTCGAAAAGCAGAGCCGCTCTCGGCCGATGAATCCTTCTTGTGACGAGATGTAGGCTTGACTCGCCTGAAATTAGAAAGAAAAAAACAATTATAAAGTTTGTATAGGTAGGCAAAATAGCATCAGGAATAGACGCTAGAATTTTTAGCTATTCGAACATTTTCTTCTCATAAAACAGCAACCTGGAAAGATAGGTGCATAGTTGAATACGAATTACTATGAGGAAAGAATCTTTTCCCCATCCTATTTCGTGTGTAAAGATGCAGGCACCCTTCCAAGTTGTCCATAAAACCAATGCTACATTTTGTATCTATCTTACATTTTTAGAATTTAAAAAATGAAATGAAATCCACTCACTTCATTCGTAAGACAAGGCAGAGAATGACGCACAGAACGAGGGCGATAGAATAGAGCGGAAGGAGCAGATAGTAGTAGCGCTGAAGATGTATACTCATTCTTGGATAGTCAGAACCGCCGAAACTCAACTTGATAAGAAGCTAGAATTTGACTAAAACACCGGGTTCAGGTAATTTCGAAGAAACATAGCAAGTTCAAAATGCAACAGTTTCGCATTTCTGACAGTCCTGTGAACAAAGCTAAATAAATAACAGAAATTTCCTACGCTGAAAACGTCGATGATTTTCTCGTCGAGAGTCAGCTCGATCTGGCAATTAATTCCACGGTAGCCGTAATGGCAAAGGCATTCGAAGCCGCGTGTCCAGAGCAGAGAGTTCTGACAGACACCAAACTGACAGATCGATTCACCTGACAATGACCACTTTGAATTTTTAAGTAAATTGAATTCTAACAGCCAGCCGAGAGCTGGTACTAGAACAACGAATGAGCAGGCGCGTAGCGTACGCAAGCGAGGAGTCCTAGTCAAAAGAAATAAGCCTTGATAATTGATGTAAAAATCTAAATTTCAATGCATATTTCAATAATGATAGGCATACCGAAAGCAGCACAAGGATCGAAGATATTTTCACACAAAATGCCTTCTGTGCCGTTGATGCAGTCACAGCTAAAGATCGATTTTCACCTAATGAATAAAGTCGTGCAAGAATGAAGTTGCTTCAATTCTGGAAAAGATGAATCGTTCAAAGACTAACTCATAATCGTGTGCGTCTCTGGGCACACAGACAGCCTCGTTCTCGCACAGATTCCTGTAGCAGGCATCGACCACTTGCTTGCACCGTGGAGGCAGAAAACCAGATTCGCAAATGCATCTGGAAATGGGCAAAAATGAATAAATGAGTAGTGGTAGTTTGTAAATGTCGTAATGATGAAATGGGCTTCATTGACATGCGGAATTCAAAGCCAATTATTATTATGTTCCATCATTCCCTCATTACGCAACTTACAGGTTTCCAAATATGAAATTATATTTTTAAAAAATGAATTTAAGCTACCTGAATCCTCGTTTGCGCTCCTCTGGGCTGCATAAATTGATGACTCCCATCTGTTCCATTTCGTGCTCGCAGGTCAGACACTTTCCGTGGAAACAGGGATTCGGGTCCGTGCAGTTGCCTGTCGCTTCGTACACACAGCGCTGGGCTGAAAGGAGGAAGACAAATGAAAAGAAAAGGAAGTAATGAAAGACGATACTAATTTTCATCTTGCGCATGAGAAATGAGTATACTCTGAAAAGTATGAAATATTCTAAATTCGATAAACCTCCAACCTACCGATAGGAATGCTGACTTACATTTTTCGACGCCATCCTCCATGTTGCAGAGACACTGATATGCCTGCTGCTGTTCGCCGGCTCTGCCCTCTTCTGTCTCGTCTCCTATCTGAAGGAATAATATGTTTTTCTTTAAAGTGAAAATGCCTCAATTGACCACAATGCATTCCGATTTGATGCAAGGGTTGTCGGCGCAGGGATTGTACGTTTCGCATGTCTCGCCCACGTAGTAACGCTTGCAACTGAAATTTTCAGACGATGAAATCGGTTTATTCATTCATGACATTAGAAACATTATGTCTTGAGGAAGCCCTGCATTAATGAAATGTTAATCAGAAACAGGGCTTCAAGTGTTTGGCACTAACACTGAAGTATCAGTGTCATAAAGGTGTCAAAAATCTTGTCTGATCAGGAAAAAATCGCCTTTCACTCAATTTTCTGCTTTTTCATCGCTTTAGCAAAGAAGAAAATGTGTTAGGCTGTTAATTTTGACTTTTTTTGAAGAGCCTTATGAAATAAAAATAACTCACTCACAAAACGGCTGACCTCGGAGCATAACACAAGTACCTGGAAAAACGGAATCAAATAAAATCAAACGATTCTAAATTCAACCTTTCTTGCGGTCTGGACAGATGGAAGGCTCACTTTTGCCCTGCTTGGCCTCTGTCAAAGTCGGCTCACACCCATTTTCGCGGTAGTACTGCAAATAGCAAATGATCAGAGTCAAAAGTAAAAAGAATTTCTGCAAAAAAATACCTCGCAATAACTTCCTTCGTTGTAAGCTTTGCAGCGACAGCTCGGCAACAGAAATGCATGTCCAGTCGTAGGCACTGAAATTTCCCTCGGCTTTATAAAGTTATAAGTATATGAAGAATAGAAATTCAGATTTTAGTATATTTTTAAAAATGGAATCTGCAAATGTAAATATCCTTGAAAAATGAGAGATGAAACGCAAACCAACCAGTAACTCTGTCAATAGTGCACTCGCCCATGTTCGAGCACCACTTGTCTTTGTCGTATGCAGATTTGTGCGTCGAGTCCACCCTTTCGTGATAATTTTCCAACCAGTATTTGTTCAAGAATATCCTATCATTGTTTTGGGCTCTGATTCTAAAAAATAACACTTATAAGGATTTTTTTTCGCAATGCCAAAGTATTCACGAAAGAGAACGAAGATGAACTAATACGAGTTTTGTATATTGGGTTTGACAGTAATTTGTTGCCTTTTTATTTTCTGTCGAAAGATTAGCAGAAATTATCATTGACTCAAGTCTCATTTCACTTACAGACTGATGAGATGTTTGATGAAGGCCCTGTTTTTGTGCGGATTGTTTTCATCGCAGGGAATCAGTTGCACGTCCACTGTGTCGGGAATCGAGATTTGCTCGCACCGATCGCCTGAAATTGCAGTTTCCAGAAATTGTGATCTCTTCATCATTTCGAAAATAGTATTATGGATAGTGGATAAATTATATCCTCGAATCTTCTCTACTGAAAAAAACACCTTGAAAAGTGACAGAAGGAATGAACTGAATGGCTTCTGTCGGGCAGTTGCAAATGGCAGTGACGGTCGTGTTGTCCTGGCTCCACACGTCATCGCACTTCGCTCCGTTCTCGCATTCATAGGTGTAGCACGGACTCACGAATTGACACTGAAAAAAGTTCAATTTAGAAAGAAAACTACTGCTAAATGTGAGAATTAGATGGGAAACAGGTATTTTGTACGAATAACTAGCTCTTCTATGAATTGACGTTGAAATAAGTTATATCAGATTTGTAAAATATTAATTTATAAAATTTTAATTCTAAATATTTAGAGTTTTTAAATTCGTAAATTTTCAATTTCTAATTAAAAATCAGCAATATATCTAAATAGATTCATAAATCATAAATTTATATTGATGAAAATATATAATATGAAAAAGAACGCTTCTCCTGTTTGAGCATAAAAGTGAGACTCTATAGAGGAATTTTGTAAGAATTTGTTTACGACAGAAAGAATAATCGATAATCCTAACATGTTTCCCGAAGTACTGCTTGTCGCAATCGCACGTGCAGTTCCCGTGCCTGTCGACCGTCGCATTGCCTCGACTCATGCAGTAATTCTCCACACAGCTAAAAATTCATCCACTAATTCTTTGAACAAATGGAAAAGTACAAAAATCTGCGTATCAGAAAATTGGTAATTTGAATTTCGTTCCGTACTGCTAGTTTGAATGAAAATACGCACACAAAAAGTAGAGTAGTAAATTCGAATTTTCCAACAAAAATAGCCTGGAGCACAAAATGTTTTACTTTTGTACATCAGTGCTGATTTCACAGAGCGTCCCGATGAAGCTGTCTTTGCAAATGCAGCTGAAATTGACTAGGGAAGCATCTGACCTCGCCCTGGCGATATGAAAAACGGATATCACCATCGTGTTCT
>LIAE01008057.1:0-35573 GCA_002287525.1 Diploscapter pachys | reverse complement strand
AAAACTCGCTTGTCCCGTCCCTAAGGAAAACCTTCACGTTCTTACGCGAACGGCCTGATATGCAGGGTATACGCGAACTAAATATTTTTGATAGATGGTGATCATGCTTTCCCATGAAACTTATTAATATTAAATTTTCTAAATTCCTCAACATAACTTTAGCAAATAATAATCGCTGGTCACAGATGGAACATTTTCATGAAGCATTGTATTTTCAAACCATTCTAGAAAACGTATATTTAAAATGTATTCAAACATATCATCTTTGTTTCATGCACATTTTAAACTAATATTTTCAAACCGAACCATCACAAGGCTCATTCGGGCAAGTGGAAGTTTGCTGGGCTAGACCTTCGCAGGGGAACCTCGAGTTCTGAGCTGTTTCGCAGATCCTGTAACGGGATTGCAAGGAGAAGCCACATTCCTGAGGGCATTCCGTCCACGCAGACCAAGTGCCCCAAACCGCATCCGAACCCCAGTGGGAGACAGGAAGCACGTGGTTGTGCAAGGCTGAAGAAGCATGAAAGTGGGAGAGATAGGATAGATTCATGCTTCAGAAATAATCACCTTGATGCATGATTCAAATAACTCGAAATGAAAAGGGCTGAACTCTTATTTTGGTAGATGAATAAAGAGTAGTTCTTTTGGAAAATGATGTATGCCTCAAAATACAAGACGATACTCATAGAACTCCTCAAGACATTCAGTGCGACTTAGCTGGAGCTATACAGAAATGATAGAAAACATATCCGTTCCTGATATCATTCTTCCAAAACTACTTACATGTCTTGCACTTCGTCTTATCTGAGCATGGTTTCAGCTCAAAATCAGATCCGAAGCACTGAAGTCCTCCCTGCACTGGTCTAGGGTTTGAGCAGTATCTGAATTCCTTTTCAGACTCAAATAAGTGGTGCATTTCTACCTCGTCCTGCTTTTGTGCCCATTGGTGCAGTCATCGCTGCATTGAGACCATTCTTGCCATTCGCCTGGAATCACAATTGGTAACAAATGGCGCCTTTTGCGGTAACTCACCCCAGTCTCCATCGACCTTATCTCCGCACACTGCGTTGGAAGAGCAAGGTCGTTGGTCGAAGGAGTACCCAACGCAATAAGCACCACGGTTCGATGGTATCGGCTCTGAGCACATCCTGTTACGAATCTGATGGCCAGTACCACCACAGTCTTTGGAGCATAAGGACCTAGACGATAACATTCACTAAAAACCCCCAAAGAAATGGTAGCCGTACCATTCCGACCACGAAGACCATCCGCCAGCTATTGGGTCACAAGAAGTAGCTTTGCATGCCCGCTGCTCCACGATTGGTCCAGCGCAGAAGCCTTGCAGTGAGGGGTCTCGTATTCGACAGAACCGTCGTCTTGTCTGAGTGCTCGTGAAGCAAGAACAGGCGGAATAGGACGACCATTCGGACCATTGAGGAATCGCGTCCTTCTCAGAGGGTGAATTGGACTCGCAAGGGGGCATATTGGGGCATGGGCGGGTTTGCGTGGGCGCGTCGCACTGAACGATGAGAAATTGAAAAAGAACCTGTTGTTGGAAGAGTTTACATTGAAAATGAAGAAAGGACAGGGCCGTCGTCGAGTTTGTACGCCAGTGTCTCCACAGGAAGCGGAGCAAAGCGACCAATCCGTCCAGGGTCGGAATTCTGAAGATGAACTTTGAATTCTGTAGTTGATTTAAAAAAGAGAAAAAAAAAACAATACCATTATCATCAGCACACACTTGCTCGTTGCACTTCTCAGTTTCTTTCTGCACCTTCTCAGCGCAACTTTCGCCGTAGCAAACTCTGGTTCTGAAAATTTTAAAGTCAATTTCTGGAGAAGGTCTATGAAGGAACCTGGACCGCGTTCCACCACCACACTCCTTCGAGCATGGACCAAAATTGCTCCATTCGCCGAATTTTTCGTTAAGTTTCAGCGTTTTCTGGGATAGCGCCTGGAATTTTCAAGATGTAATGTTGTTCTCTGAAAGCTGACGAGTTTACCCTTCTCCTCAAATCATTACTCAGGAATGGCAAGACGCCGTCATTGCAGGCTTTTTCGCAAGTTTCCAATTCCACGGGCGACCCATCGCAGAGTCCAGCATCCAGGAACCCTGCAGCACTTTCGCAGATACGACTTCGGGCTCGGGTACTGTAGTTTTGGGGTTGAAAACTTGGATTTTCAGATAATCTTACCTAATAGGAGAACAATCGTTGCACTGACTCCATTCGGTCCAATCCTGCCAAGAGGGACAAGGCCGAAGCACGCACCGACGAGTTCGCTGGGACTCGGGACCGTCGGGGCATTTGCCTAAAAGAACTCTATAGGTTTCAAAGAAAAGCGTCGATGTTTCGAAGAATCATAAGATAATTTGTACGCCGTTGCGATTGGTGATTTGTGTCGGAAGATAAATAATACGCACCTTTGAGACACTTTCTCTTCTGAATCTGGGTGCCTTCACCACAGGTCTGAGAACAGGGTGACCACTCCTCGAAGTCGCCAAATATGAACGAATTAGGATCCTCTTCTTTTACTTCTTCCTCTTCTTCTTTGGGCGTCGTCTCAACTGGACATGGCTGCTCGTTACAAGTCCTGGCTTGACGGTTCGCAGTGGCGCAGAGCACACCATTGCAAAGTCTGAAAACCAGGTATGATTTGAAGTTTCTGAGCATCAAGGTAGTCGCTTATAGAGACCGCAAATGATTTTGCAAGATTCATAGTTTTCAACAATGTATTACTTCAAATTGTGCAAATTCGATGTAACTGAAATATTGGTGAAGAAAAACTAAAATTAAAATCATTTTTGACCGAGTGACTTAACCAAAACCAATCAGTTAAACGTATAAGCGTTGTGCCTATACACCGGTAATTATCATGAGTGTACGCGCACTTCCTGATATAATCTTCTGGCCAAAGTTCATTTTTATGTTTGGTTCGTCGAATTTGATAATGACTTTTCGTGGTCCTCCACTTTGAAGGGCACTTGTTTCCCATTTTTGAGGTTTAAAATGGTCACTTTTTGAACAAGAGCGGAAAATGCAAGAGACGAAGTTTGCGGTCTCTCTACTCATTCACGATTTTGTGTAGAATGTGATAATAGTTGATCGAAAATGCGATAAGTTTCAAAATTTTATAACGTCATGATGTGAATTTATAAGTTAGTTTTGCATGCGACCGTATTGAACATATAATAAAAAGACCTTTCTCTAATCTGGAACCCAATCCCGCACGACACCGAACAGGGCAACCAACTGCTCCAGGTCTCCACAAGGCACTCGTGAGTATTGCAATCCTCGTATTCCGTTGTTTCTCCTCGGCAATCACTGGTAAGGCAACCTCTGAAAATTTTTAGGCACTTCAAAAATTTGCTGAAAACCCTCTAACCTAGCCCGGCTTCTTCTTCCGCCTCCGCAAGAAGCGCTGCACTCGTTGTAGCTACCCCATTCTTCCCAGCATCCTCCCTGAACTCATCGTTTTCCAGATGAATTTTCAATTTTTGGAAGCATAATACCTTTCTGCAGCCCCTATGCTGAACCATCTCTTCACCGTAGCAGTCACCTTCGAGGCAGATGCGCTTGCGGGTTTGCCTGGGAGGAGAAAATTGGATTTTCCTAGCGACTCTGAGACTTACTGTCCATCGCCGCACTCCGCGTCGCACTCGTTCCACTGCCCCCATTCCGACATCTCATAGCAGGGCTTCGGCTCGGGAACACAGGAGCGGTATTCCTCCGGTGGACCTGATTCCGAACAACATTTCCTAGGCATTTTTGAGACGAACTTACCGGAACATCCCTTCCTTCCACTATGAGTGCACTCGCGCTTCCTCAGCTGGTGACCGTCCTTACCGCAGGACGCTGAGCACACTGACCAAGGAGACCTAATTTTCTCCAGGTTAGTTTTTCCGGAAAAAAGCCGAATAAAGGCACCAGTCTTTCCACTTAGCTGCGGGCTCAGCGATCGCTATGGCTTGCTCTGGGCAATCTCCGTTCGAGCTGACCAACGCCTGCTTATTACAGGCGACAGCTAGGCATTGACCCCCGACGCAGTAAGAACTCGCTCCGCAAGGGGTTCCGTCTGGGAATTGGCCTTTGTTTCGGATCAACTCAGAATCTACCAAATGGCACCAGACTCGACACGGCTGCGTGGAATCTAAGGGATTTGGTAACATAAGGTTTAAAAAAGCATTGAAAATCACGTTCAAATCCTTCTCCAGTCAATTGCAGATCGGGCTTGTGGGGGTCGTACTTGATCGAGCTACAGACTTTGTCGGAGAACTCCTGTCGAGTGAAACCTTGGCAACGGCTTTTAATAGTACCGCAAACCAGACCACGAATGGATGAGCCTTGGCAGGTATGACCGCCGTTATTTGGGCTAAATTTTTAGAGCATTGTCCCTGTTTCAAAATTGTTGAAGACGCGAACGAGGTGAATTATAAATCGATTTCATCTCTGATATGGGTTTAACTATCGTATATCAAACAACTTACGCCGGATTGACACAGTCCCTATTCTGCGCTCTGACGGTGATGCTCCCAGACACTTGGCACTGCTGGATGGGGCATCGTTTCTCTCCGCCACCCCAATCCGACCATCCTCCGTCGACGCGTTGAGGAGATTCCATTTCAAAGTGGGCCCAACCCCGGCAACGGCCTTCGTTGCACCACTGGAAACTCGTGGTTCGTTAGTTTTAAGCGATCGAAACGCACCTTGTTGTGACCGCACCAACTTCCCTCCAGCGCAGGGTGCGCAGTTGAAATCGTCGAACCCCCGTTGCCACACCAGAGAATTCGACAAATATCATCCATAGTTCGTCCGGAAGGAATTTCAACTTTGTATTCCCTTCCCCAGAAATAGGAGCACTGTTGATCCGCAGTGTACCTCTGACCGGGAAGACGGCCATCGGACAGATGATTATGCTCGGTGAGCCCGGGAGACGCGTCGCGAAGACAATTTCCTCTGCCAGACTCGCTGAAATTGAAGGTTATGCGGATCAAAAAGAAAAGAACCCACTCTAATTGAAGAAGAAACGCATTGAACTCTCTGACGGAACACTCGGACCAAGTCGTCTTTCCAGCACCGTTTACAGCAGACATCAAGCAGCAGGATCGACTGCACTGGTTCTGCACACCATCGTGGACCATGCCCATGCTTAAAATGGAATTTTAGGAGTTTACGAGCAAATGTTATCTTATCCGATATTGGTTTGTTTAGATTTAGAAGGTCGTCGTGAAATTTTGCAACTCATTGTCACTCTCTCATGTTCATTAGCGAAGAACGTTTTCCTGTGCAATGATTACATGTTGTCAGTGGGCGTGGTTAATGCGCTATGCCATATCGATTTTAGGCCAATTTCAATCTAATTTTCGAAATGAGCTATTTGGTGCTTATACCTTCTCTTTTTCGTGATTATGAATAATTCTTGTAACATTCTGAATCATGTCGCGCCTCTGTCTTTCTTCGCTAAGGATCATGATAAAGTGATTATTCATTTTATTGAATCTTTAGAGTTATTTAAAGTTGTTGAATCAGGCACGACTATAATAATATTAGGCTATTTCATATCGTCATATCGTGTCATAAAATTTGAAACGTATTTTTTTCTTACTTATGCCCCATTTCATGCGCCAAGACGAACGACCTTCCCAGGTGCAGTCCTTCAACTAGCGAGCAGGCGAACAACGGATCGCACATCCTCGCTACAGGCGCCACTCCAGCCACTGATGCAGTTGTGTGGTAGATATCGTATCTGAATTGTTCTATTATCATTTTCAATTTTATAGAATAGGTTTTTTTTATAGATTATGAAAATAATAAATTGAACTATTCGTTATGCACAGGATATTTTGAAACATATTATTTTTATGATGACTGTTATCTTTGGTTCTTGATAATCAATACTTTCAAATTATATTTTATGTGTCAAGAAAACATGCAACATCAACCAATAGTATAGAATAATTAACTCGATTTAAATTGAAGCACATCTTAAATGAAATACCCCGTCAACAACACTCCATGATCCCAGTGCCCAAAGTCAGTCAAATCTGATCCTGGATTGATATGCGCCTGATGTCGGCAGAATGCATCCAGTAAACTCTGCGCTTGGCCATTTTTGTGAACATATGTTGCAAGATTATTCTGGTATATAATATATTTAAAGAGTATCCAAGTAAATGAATCTTACCGGTTGAGACTTCCACATCTCGAATCTGACAATGACAATTTCCAAATTTGGCGACAAGGTTGGTTGTTGATATAAGACGTGAACATTGTTGATTAAAGCCAAGGAAAAATCCATCAAGTGTCTCTCAGCGTCCTCAATATATTCCCTAGAATATAAATATAAGTTGAATAATGAAATTATAATAAACACCTCTCAAAATGCTCAAATAGCTTGGAATCCAGAAATAGGGCTATTTCCAGGGTGATCGGGTCAAGTTGAGGAAACACGATGGGAGAGTCCAGTTTTGCCGCTTCGGGGATGGAGTAGTTCTTGTGAAGAAGGTGGGCTGAATATTAGAATATTTTAGATTCGTCTTTAAATATGATTACCCAAATTAGGCTCGTCCAAAGATTCGGAAGTATCGCAGAATGGTTCATCCTTGTCCTGCAGACGAGCAACTTCTTCTTGAATACTCCTCTCAAATCGGGTTAATAAAGAGGCGTCGCGTTTGTATATGATGTGTTTTTCTTCCTGGAAATAAAGAAAAATATTTAGTTTTTTTCAGACAATTGAATGTTATAATTGCAGCTTTAAATATATAATCTATGGATGGAGCGTTTTTAATTTTTTTAAATTAGATATTTTACCTGTAAATGTTGAACCCGTTTCGGAAGCGTTTGTAGCACTAGAAAATGATCGTCCATAACCAGTGAGCCATGCAACGCCTTCTCACAATCTGATATAGCTGCTGGCGCATTATTATGAGAAATTATGCGACCCTAATTTGGTATATTCAATTACTTGATTAATTAAGTTAATTACCTTATAATGACAATTAGACACATGAGGTAAGCCGCTGAACTCTACACTAGAATTTTCATATCGAATGATGGACTTCTGTAATATCGATTTTTCTTTTAATTCACAAACAGGATAATAAATTATCGATAATTTTTCTATATTTAGTAAAATTTATTTCGAAGCATATCGAATAAAATTACTATAATAACGCTAGGAGCGAGTAATAAATCAATCAATATTTATCCATTTTTATAAGCTTGTTTTTAAAACCTACCAAATGCGGACTAATAAGTTTATTATGATTAGGCTCTAATTCGATATGGAAGGTTTCATTCCAAGCATCGAAGGATATTCGTTTCAAGCTTTGTTCGGTAGGATCTTCGTGGTCGGAAAATAGCCTCTTAAATAAATTCAAATATAATTTTTAATGTTTGAATATCTATACCTGCGCATTAATTAGTCGATATTCAGGTACATTATTATGCTCATCGACTCCGAAAACATGCAATAGTTCTCTTTTCGTTAGCCTATGGTGCAATCCCTGAATATATTAATTTGTTCATTCAATTCTCTGAGGATCAGTATTTTTATGATCAAAGATCGGACTTTTGGATTTTTCTTTAAATAATCTTGGATCAATTGGACTTTTAAACTTATCGTTTCTTTTTTTAATTTTATCCAGACATTTCATTTGAACGTTGCGTAAGACTTCACATTAGAAACTTGAGAAAATAGTACGGCAAAATAATAAGAAAAGAAATTCGAAAAAAGCGAGATAGTATAGATTATATTGTATTTTTGAGAGAGAGAGAAAAAGAGCGAGAATAAAATTTCAAGAGCCATTTCTTCCCTATGCAAACTATGCATTGAGGATGGGCTATTTTCGAGACAATTCAAAAGAATCAAATTCACAGTTTTGACGATGTTTTTACAAGAGATTCTTTCTTGTTTCCTCTGCGTCTTTTCTGAATAACTGATGAAGCGTAGCGACTTTGGCATGGTGAAATATTTCGATTGAAGCGCGCAGGGTCGTAAATGAAAAATGGTATGTGCGAAGCATATTGGTGTAGGAAAAATGCGAGAAGTTCCAAGTTTTCTGAGATTTTAGCCAGAATGAAATTATGTTAAGATCAACTGATGCAATGAATTCAAAGTCAAGAAATGTTTTGAAACATAACTAATTTAATATCTATTTGGGCCAGAACACGCGACTAGAATGTGCTATGAAAATGACCACCATATTTCGAATTTTCTAAAACGCTTTATGCAAACACATACCTGAACGGAAACAACGATATTCACCACGGAGATAAGTATTCGTAGGATCATAGGAAATACGAATGGATCTTGAGATCACAGCCTTCAGCCTCCTGAAATCAACTTCAGAATAGGGTTAATTTGATTTTAAATAAGTCATAGATGAGTCTATTTAATTCTGATCAAACTTCAACATAAGGTTAATATATTCCAAAATAAGCTCAAAATTAAGTCATCTATGATCAATACTGCGGTACCTGATGCAAGCACCATTCAGATACTATTTGCTAGATAACCACCGGTAGCAAAAAGGTTGATCTTCACGCCTCGAAGCGTCAAACTAGTAGATGTCTTGCAGGCAGGGTAAAAAGTATGACGTTCTTCCTAAATGGGTCTGTCTTGATGAGTAGTTACATAGTCAGAACATACAAACCAGACGCTGATTAACCTTACACTTTGACAGAGTCAAGCTTTTAGCGCGAGACAAGATAATGATTAAGTCACAAGATAAAGCGGGATATCGGACAGTGTAAAGGAGATATCAGTCAAGAATCTTGATACTTGCAACGGTAAACGATAGTTTGCCGAAAGAAGATTTGACTTTTATGAAAAAACCCAGCAAACTTTCGATGCTTCATCACTTTCATTTGCCCAGCGGATTTAGGGGATTTCATGGCATAAATAGGAAGACCTAACCAGATTTCCGGCCCAAAACAGTCAGCAAAAGTTGTACATCACACAATATGGCAACAGTCTGGAGGAATGAAGTAAAGAAGTAATGTGTTCCACTTTCTTTAATTACTTTGGAGAAAAAAGCTAGGTTTTTGACCAGCCAATAAAAAGTGAGTCATTTGACAAGAATAAAATATGCAACAAAATTTATAAGGAATGGAAATTCATCGAAAAACCTAATGGTCGCTTTTCTTATGGAATAAATATGTTTTTAAAAAGATTTGAGTGCAGAATCTCATCCTATATGCCAAGGCATATAAAAAGTAAAACCTGATTTATATACAAAATCGCAATTTGAAATGATATAGCGATAAAGACACTTGACAAGGGATAACGTTAATCGCCCATTAATCGATGGCGCAATAATGAGAAAAAGCGGCTAACGGCATTGATTTGTTGAAGATCGCCACAGATTTGAGAAATAGCCTTTCGTTATGAAGAGAAGAAGAAAAACAGAACGAAAACGTCTGAAGTACGGCGCACGCGTGCGACGATGCCAAGTGAATATATGAAGGCGATAAGAAGAGAAGATATAGTTTTTGAAGACGGAGAGAGAAAATTTTTCTGACAAGTGTCCTTTTATAAGAATAAGATATGTTACGAGATTTTTAGCTATTGAATTTGAGATAAATTTAATATTCGGCACGGAAATAGTATCTGAATGAAGAAGGAACCATGAAAATTAATCAAATAAGATATGAAATTTTTGAGATCGTAGTATTTTAGAAAGTATTGATAGAAGGTTACAGAAAATTGATTCAAAAATCAATATTTAAGTCTATAATCACAGTGCCTTTCTCTTTTTGCTTAGTCCGGTGAAAGCCTTTTAAAAATTCCTCAAAACCGATTTTTTAAAGTTATAATAGATTTTGAAAAAATGTTTTGATGAAATTGTAGAGAATATTTTTAAAATAATAATGATTAGATGAAAAGTTCTATTCAACTTTTTCCAAAACAAAGACACCGGACAAGTCAAGGCACCGTGATAATCAGTTTAAATCACAAAGCATAAAGGAAAAAATTTCCAAATCCAAATATATGATCTAATCCTACAGATACAGTGAAGACTAATCTCAAAAGGGAAATGGCTAATTTGCCAATGAGTGAAAGTCGAAATAGTTGATGAAAGAGAAAATGAAGAGAAAGAAAAATAGTATCGGCAAAATAAGAGAAAGCAGATATACATAAAATGAAAATGGCAACAATAGGAACTAGCTAAAACTATCATTGCATGATAAAGAATACAAACCTAAAACCGGCTGGCATGAATCATTGCAATTTACAGTTTGGATATAAAAGAATTCGAATGCGTGAGTCACTTTTTGTAGTAATGTGACGTCAAAATAGCAAGCTTGCATTATTGTTATTCAAGACTTTTGTCGAAGATTCTAGTAACGTCATCTAATATTATGAGGAAAATGTTGCCATTAGATTGTCTAATAATTATGATCTCGAAAATGTCTAGATCCACAATAATATTATAAGTTGAGATAAGTATTGCTAAATTGCGCTCTAAAAATAGAACAATATCTCTCGTTCTGTAAAAATTCTCTAAAAATTTCTGCTTTCTTTTTACGATCTCAAATTTCCACGCTATTTCTCTCATCCACAGAATCTGTCTGTTTCATACAAATATGGATATATAGATTTGTCGAGTCAATTCTCTCTCCCTCGCGCGGTTACTCGAGTTTTTTGGCCAAGTGGTTGAGAGGTAAAGAGCGCGCCTAAAACCGGTCAGAGAAATATAGACAGGATGGCTACTTGCCTCGGGGATAAAGTGAAGTAGAGAAAGAATTAGGGGGTGAAACAGTACGGTTAATGAAGAGAGAAAAGAAAACGGGGAGAAAGAAAGAGCTTGCAAAAATCGAGTTCGATCTAGGAGATTATCTGTAGCGAATGAAAGTTTCCAAAAGCAGGTGTATATTTCGCACATGAGAATTTTATAGCTAGCTTTATTGGAAATTAGCATGAAACTGAAAGAAACGATGGAATAAAAGATGATATTCGTGAAGGCTTCTATGAAAAAGGATAAATTTTGTAGGGAAAAAGCTGATATTCACGATTTTTAGTGAGCAAATGATGTTTTAAGAGAAAGAAACTAAAAATTAGCGCAAAATACGGATATCCTAGAGTATAGCAAGCGAGTTAAAGGAGATGAAAGTCGAAAGAGTAAATTAGTCTATTCGAGATCGAACGCAAATCTCCAATACATTTTCGATCGAAACAGGCGTTGACTGAGAATGAATAAAAAATAATTAGCCAATAATGCCTCAGCGAGAGAGAGACAGAAAGAGGTGCTTCAAGAACGACGATATTTAAGAAGAGGAGAGAAAGAAGAAAAGGATGGTGGTCAGAACTTTTTGAGAAGAGAAGGAAAATGTCAGAGAGAGTGAAATAGTAAGAGATTATAATAGAAGAAGAGTTAGAGCATAAAAAATAGTATTCATTTTTCAGAGAAAAGGAATATTTCCAAGAAAGAGATGCATAAAAGGAAATACACAAGCACATAGTCATGGTCTTCAAAAATGTGAAAGGGAGAAATAGCTTGGGGAAAAGATTTAGACCGTCACAAAACATTCGCATACAATGCCTGAGGCATGACAGGGGAGGTGGAAAACTAGTAGCAAATCGCCAAATATGGACAGATAAAGAGAAAAAGAAGGTATCGGATATCATGATTTGAGTTTTTTTTTTTTTTTTAAATAAAACATTTCAATATTATGGTATTCTATGAATCATTTGTATGTGCAATTTTTAGTTATTTCGTACGATTTTTAAGCCGAGTCTCAGTGATTCTCGAAATTGCCCAGACCAGGAATTCGAGATAGGTCCGGGTTCGATTTTTTAGTGGTTTTCTACTATATTCGACCTGGAGAACACGATTTTAGGGCTTTTTCTCGAAGTTTTCAAGTCCAGGTTCGGGTACCGGGGTCCGGGGGTCAAATTTCGAAAGTCATTCTGACACCTCAAAAATCTTATATAAGTTTTGGAGTTCATGGATGACTTTCGAAAATTCGACCTTTGAGGGGCCCCGATACCGAAAAGTGTCGAAAAATTTGGAAAAAAGCTCCAAAATCGTGTTCTCTAGGTCGAATATAGTAGAAAACGACTAAAAAATTCGAACCCGGACCTATCTCGAATTCCTGGTCTGGGCAATTTCGAGAATTACAGAGACTGTTTTAGCTTGCAGAATAACAAATGTTATTCTAAAACACAAAGCTTTTGACATTTCGTTATTTCGCTTGTGCAGGTGCAATTTCAGCTAAATCTTGGTAGACTTTCTGAAAATTGTACCAGTCTCAACAAACAAATTCTCTTTACTCTTGGCTGATAGTTTTTTTTAGAAATTTTCTAAAATAGAATGAACGAAAGCGACATTTTCGCTCGTCCGGAATGGTATATTTTTGCGATGAACAATTTCATAGGTCAGAAATTTTTGGTTTTGTTCGAATTAGTTCTCTAAAAATTCGCCCAATTTGATTCGATTCGTATCATTTTTTATTTCAGCGATATCGTTGCCACTCCATGCTGTCGCTTTCTATTGCGTTCTGTTCAAGACGCATTCTCATGCCAAGAAGTACTCGAAGAAGCTGCTATACTTTATGATATGGTGAGTTTTTAGATGAAAAACAAAGTGACCTTATGAATGATATTTTACAAAAAATATTGATTTAGGGCGTTCATAACAGAAATCTACATGACCAAACTGATGACTCCCGTTCTGCTAATACCCACAGAGGCTATCACTTCGTACGGTATTTTGAGGTCTTTTAACTTTCAACTGCGTGAAGTCACATTCACCGCGGCGATGCTCATAGTCATGACTGGTAATTCGATCGTTCTCGTATTCTATTATCGGTTCATCATCATGTTGCCAGAAAGGAATTGGGTCAAGGTTTGAAAAATAGAATAAAATTCTTACAATTATTTTCTTCAGCGTTACTCCAGTGAAAATACGCGGATTGCTATCATCGTCGTTCTGCACGTAATATGCATATCTTTCGCGCTATTTTTCAAGTATACGGTTATTCCCACAAATCAAGCCAGAGTTAAACTCGAACATGTTAGGGTAAATTCTCAACATTTCTTAGCTATCTGATGACGTACAAGTTCAGCATCATCCAGACTGCGTAAACCCTGAGCTGTTTGACCCTTACGCCTTGGCGCTA
The DNA here is from genome assembly GCA_002287525.1 of Diploscapter pachys. Taxonomy (NCBI): domain Eukaryota; kingdom Metazoa; phylum Nematoda; class Chromadorea; order Rhabditida; family Rhabditidae; genus Diploscapter; species Diploscapter pachys. The sequence continues at coordinate 22,452 of LIAE01008057.1, read as the reverse complement.
TCACTGTTTGATGATGGCGAGATGCTTATACCGTTTTGGATTTTTCAGTATGCTACAATATTCTACTTCTTTTGCACCCTTACGTTGACTATCGTTTTCGGATATTTTGCCTATTACTTCATTAGTCGTGCTGCAAATGTATCGCAAATGACAAAAAATGCTCAGAAATCCGTGTACATTGCGATGGTCATGCAGGTAATCTTTGAAATTTTCACATTTATTATTGAAGTCGAAATCTAGAAGGTTGCAGATAGGCAAGAGAAATAATGATCTGAGTTCAGTATCTCTTTCTAACACCCTAAAAATAATCGTGCACCACATTACACAATCTAAATTAATCAACCCAAAAAGAAATGTCATGTTTAGGTCGTCGTGCATTTCACCTTCTTTTTTTCGCCTTGCGCAATGATAGTGATATTGTCCTCTCTAAAAGTTTGTTCGCCAAGTACGATTTTTTTGAGATATACAGAAAATTGCCGTCGTTTTTTTTCAGACGCGATTAATTGGATTTTATTCTTTCTTAGCACTCACTGCACGTATGGGACTTTGACGCTGCTCATCAAAAACCCCAGCTATTCGAGGGCTGTGCGTGATTTATTCAAATTAGGTATGGAATTAGCATATTTTTATTTATTTTTTCAAATTTCAGCTTTCAAATGTCTATCTTACCCAATGCACATCACCCACCAACTTCCTGTTTCAGGCGTGCATATTCAACTTAATAATCGAAATTTAAATCGAGTCGATATCGCTCCTTTTGTTGTGGATACTTCTGTTCAACGTACGAGAACATCTATCCTATAAATGAGAGTATCTATGCGCAGGAATTGAGTGCCTTGCCCCCATTTGATAATTCTTGCTTTACTCATTTTACGAGGAGGTACTCATTCCATTTTTGGGTTTAAAGTGCTACCAATCAGTTATTTTTCAAAAAATAAAGACGGTTTTCTGATGCAACTATGTAATTCAAATATTCTCTAAAAATTTTATTCAAAATCTAATGGCTAATAGAAAAAGACACCACTTTTTCTAAGAAATAGTATGAGGGAAAGAAAAAAAGATGGGCAAAAGTGGCGTCTTTTTCTAACTGGTGTCCCGGTGTCTTTTTCTAGGAGTCATAAGCGACGCAACTCTTGGCTAGGACGATCAACGACGAATCATACTTTTGAGATCAAGGAATTTTTATCTCAATCCACTACTACTGCACTATAACACTAAGATATTTATTCTCAAAAGTAGACAATTTCAAATAATCTAAGGTCGATAATTTGCATCTTTGGGGTTTTCTTCTTCCTCTTCCGAACTGGACTCGGACAAATTCAACGCCTTCTGTGCCTCCGTCTTCGCCTGCTTCTGGCCACGCCCCTTTTTGGTCTGAATATTTGTCATCGGTGATATTTCATTAGAAATGTGCCAGACCTTTGCAGTTCTCTTTGTAGTTTGGCCCCGCCCACTTTTCCGCGTGACAGTTCCATGATCGACCAGCCGGGATTGGCAGATAAGACTGGTATTTGAAGTGGATGGAGCAATTTGGGAATCTGAAAATCATATCGTAAAAACGAGTCATCATAAGAATCACATTTTCGTCAAGTATCATTAAAAACTTTGAAAAAGTTGCTAAATAAATTCGAAAAATGATAAGTTTTTACAGTATATCGATAAGAAAATAATGTTTTTCTAACTAAAAATCATACTCGTCCTGTTCGCGAGCCTCTTCAAAGCGTCTTGCACCCGTTTGGACTGTTCGCTCATTTCCTTTTCGTCTCTGTCGAGGGAGTAGGCGTACGAAGTAATGTGTCTCTGGTACGAGGCCTTCCCGCTGATGAATTCGTTCCAACGAATGAAGGCGTCGGCGACTGTCTGGAAAAATAAGTTTCAGTATTACGCAAGTCAAATAAGCAATTTGTAATTTAATGGCGATGTAAGTGCAAACAATTATATTTAAAAAAAGATTTTTTCTTAAAAATCCCCTCACGTTGTTGTATTTCCTCTCGTCCCATCCGAGATTGACGAAGAGTAGCTTTTTCAATTTTTCGATGTCGACTTTGCCCCAGCGGAATTTCTCCCTCGAAGAATTGACGTTCGGAAAAACATAGGCGTGGATCACGTCGGGGTTTATTAACTGAAAAAAAAAGATTTTTAAGAATGACACTTTTTAAATTCAAGCTCACTCCCTCAATCGCCTCTTTGTCATTGTCCTTTTCGATGGTTTCCCTCAATTTTCGGAGTTCCATCGTTGGTTCCCTTCTATTCTCGTCCAGTAGCCAGTTTTTAATTTTAGTGAGAAGGGTAGTCACCTAAATTCTTCCAAATTTATTCTCAAAATTTTGCATTCTAAAAGAATATTTCTTTATAAAAAGATTTTTAAGATTTTTTCGAAATTGAAGAAATAGATTTTCTTATCAACTTACCTTTTCCTGAACTTGCTCCAGAGATAATTCTTCTTGGTCTCGTTTTTCCGCAAATTGCGCGATCAGCTCCAACGCGGTGACCATTCCAACGGACTTCAGGCCCGGGGAATAGTCGCCTCCAGAAATGATGGCTACTGCGATACACTCGACTCGGGAGAGACCTGCGAATTTGCATATTAGCATAAATTAGAAAATGACCAATTTTTCCACATAAATGTCAATGTCATTTATTTAGAATTTTCTAAAGTTATTTTTTCCCATAAAAATATTCAACAGACTTCTGTAAAATTCAATAGCTTTTCTTCTAATTTTTTTTAGGATTTTTGAATATTTAAATTAATTTTTAAATGAAATTTGAGTTTTTACCCAAGTTCTTCTGAATCGCCTTGGTCTCGAAATACTGACTATCTTTCTTCTTCGAAAACAGGTTACGGTAGATGCTCTTGGCGCCGAACGCGAACACATCACTGTCATCAGAAACAACGCCCTGGAAATGAAGGCGTAACTTTAGAGGAGGACGTTGGTTTTTAAATGAAGTTATAAAAATACATAATTTTATTTTTTAAATCTTTGATTCCTTACCTGAACCAATTCCAGCCGTTCTAGTTCAACGCATTGTGCCTCAGCTTCACCGGGAGCTTCGACCCACGGAAAACCACAGGCAGAAAGGAAGTCCTCAATATTCTCATCTTCATTTTTATTTAAATATTTTTATCTTTGAATATTTTTTATTTTTCGAAAATTTACCTGCAGCTCCTTCTGGATTTTAGAGTCTCTCTGTAGAACTTCTGAGTCTTCATCGTTTTCATAGTTGTCAATGCCCATTTTCGAAGTCGAGGGCCGGTCTTCAGGGTAATTCTTAAGAGGAGAAATCGAATTTGAACATTTACTCTTTTTAATCCTACCCTCATGGGGTCCCATTCCTCTTCATCTTCAATATCTTCGCCTTCAAAGCGATTTTTCTCGAAGTTCGGTCTGGAATAAATGATTCAATTTTATAGTAATAAAAAATCTGAATAGCATCACCAATGAGCATTTTCAAAGCCCACCTCTCCTTCTCGATTTTCTCCTGAATCTGACGCATCATTTCTTCGTCGTCGACGTCAATCAGATCGTCGTCATCGAATGACGATGAGCTCCAGTTATCTTCTGAACTTTTTTCCTCGATTTTGTGCGATCATGCACTTCTGTATTTCATAAGATATATTGCAGCTTTTCCTTCTTTTGCTCTCTTTGAGATTTTCTTTATCGCTTTTCTCATTCTTTACTTCGATTTCTCAGGAACCGCTGAGTGTTTTCTTTTTCTGTTTTCAATCAATAAATTTATTTTTGTACCGCGATATTGTTCGTTATTCAATCGTTTCGCTTTGCTAACACCCGACTGCGAACAATACTTAAAGTCGCACAGACTTTGATTTTTCTATTTTTTTTTCAAAATCACCCTATCCATATTTTTAGAGCTTTGAAATTTCAATCTCACCCCTAGCTGTGACAATCTCCGCTTCCCTGGACTTTCTTTTCGATGCGATCATTTCAACGACGGAACTTTTGCTGATAAATTCGCCTTTTTCCGAGTTGGAATCTTCCTGAAATTAAGAAGAAAATAGAAAATAAAGGATAAGATTGAAAAAATTGCCTCTTCCAATTTGTTGAGAATCTCTTGAGAAGAGAGCTTTTCCGTGGAAGATTCAGGGTTTTCGACTTCGGGTTTGATTTCTTGATTTCCCGAAGAATTGTGAGCGAAGAGGTCCAACGTGAGTTTGAGGCGTTTAGAGTCGGAAGATGAGGATTGCTCGCCTTCCAGAATCTGCAACTTTGTTCAATATTAAAAATTCTAAAAATAAAATTCTGAAAACTGACCTCAATATCATCATCCACCTTCCTGGAGATATTCTGAAGTCCAGTCAGGTCCTTGACTTTCTGAAAATTACAAACTATCTTCTTCCAAATTGAGAAAATTTTACCCTTTCAATTTCCGCATTCAAAACTCCCTTCTGAACGATCCTTTTCAATTGGAATTGACTGAATTCGCTCGAGTCTTGAGGAATCTAGAACAAATTTAATTCGAAGGCAAAAAATAGTTAACCTGATTAGGCCTAAGTCTGGACTCTCTGATCTTCTCCCTTCTGTCCACAAGTCTCTCGATGCGTTGGATCTCCGTCTCATCCGTGACGTCGATGACATCATCATCTGAATTGTCTTCGTGGTCTTCAGGAATGTAGTCCGACGTTGATCTGAAAATAAGGCGTAATTTTGGGAAATGGCTTTGGTTTTAATTAAACAAATCTCTATGTCTTCTCTTTAAGTATAGTTTTTTATAAGTAGCTTCTAGAAAATAAAAGTATTTTCATAATATTCCTTGATGTCAGCAAAATTAATTTTGGGATGTGAGCCGTTTTGAATTAGAAGAGAAAATATTACGGTAAGTCAAAAATATTAAGATCAGCCTTGACACCCCTCCTCGGCACGATAATGTGGCGTGCGACGTCCTCGAGTTCTTCCTGGGTTTGGCCGCCCAAAAGAAGAGTTTCAAGTTGCTTCTTTCCCCTTTGAGTTAACGCCAGTTCGTCGAGATGGCGTCTGAGGCGACGCTCTTTCTGAAAAATAAAGATTACTATAATTTTATTGATTTTTTTTCCGGAAGAACAAAGTAGGATGAATTTTGGGTAAATTTTGCAAATCGAATTTTTCCTACTGTATTTTCTCAAATGATTTTTGGAGAAATTTTAATAAACAAATATCCAAAAAATCCACCTGAACCCTCTTTTTGAAATGTGGCACTCCCGGTCCATCGAAGACGAAGATGGGTCGAATTTTGTAGTACAGCAACTTGCACATTCTCTCTAGAATGTTTAATCTTCGGAAAGTTCGGAAACTTTTTGAAATTCGATGCCTATTTTCACTATCCCCAAAAATTTGATAGAGAAGAAAAATATGCTAATTTCTGGAAATTAAAATATGTATTACCTAGAAGGAGAGCGACATGGCCGCACCGCACGTTGAATGAATGTCCGAGTTTCGCGTGGCCAATCCAGAGGGAGACATCTACAAGACTACGGTAAGGTTTGTTGATTTGTAAAGATTGCTTTAATTTTGAAAAATAGAATAAAATCAAAATCTTTTACTCACCAACAGACAAAGTTTTACCCTCCAGAGTCTCCAAATTGATGGGCCTTCCCGAGGGCTCCAAAATGGGCCAAAGTCCTTTGATTCCCATTTTTAATCTGAAAATCCAAATTTAACAATCCTAAAAATCAAAATATATATATTCATTCCGAAAATCACGGCAATTTCTAGAAGACAATGTTTGAAATTCAAACTTTATTAGAACCGTCATCATATAAAATCATGGTTTTATCACAGCAGAAAAATAGGGTATGTAAGTCACAAATGTAATTTAATAAACTAGAAAAATCCTGAGATATTTTTAAAGCTCAATTCGGACTTCCTTATTTTCATCCGACGTTTCGTAAACAACATCGTTTTTGGGCACCGCTTTCAATAGGAATAGGGCATCATAGAGAAGGTAGAAATTCTGAAATTTAAAATTACAGTGATTCTTTTAGATAACGCTAAATTTTCAGAGGACGTCAAACCGCATTAACCCTTACCTCTTTCATATCGCCCTCACAAAGATACGGCAATTTGGTCCATCGAATCAGCTCAAAACCGGCAGGGATGAATTCGTTCTGAACCAGCGTATTGGCATGCTGCTCGAAAGTGCGACCGTAGACGTTGATTTTTTGGTCTGGAATTAGAAATTTTAAAAAAATTCAAACTAAATCTCTTTCAAATTTGTATATCGTTGTTCAAAATTGAAAATATTGAATCTAGAGAACGTCCCTCAGAATTTTTAATTTCATATCATTTTGACATTAAAGGACAAAAATTTTAGAATATTTTTTAGAAAAAATTCCAAATTTCAGGTTAGAAACTAAGAAAATCAAGTTTACCCGGATTATTGCTTGATTTCGTCGGATGAAACTCGACGTATTGTTTCACGGGCAGAACCACGGCCATCAAAACCGGACAATTCGATTTCAACGCGGTCGAGTGAATCTGACCTAACAGGAGCTTAGGGTCGAAGTGTCTGAAAACTACAAAATTTAATTTTTAAGCCCTCGCTCTTTTTCGATCAAACCCCTTTTAATGCAATACGAGGGGCTGAAAGTTGAAATTTTAGAAAATAAACCACGCCCACTTTTTTAAAAATCTAAAGTCATTATAAATTACCTATCAAGTAGATTCAGGGCACAAATCAGATCGAATTTGATATTTTCGGAGGACCATTTTTGAGCATCCAAGAGAGTAAAGCCTTGTAGTTTCAGGCGATATTGCATAGTCTGAAAATTTGAATTTTTAGAAGCTAAAAAATATAAATTACCGTTGACATTTCAGTCGCATAGATATGTTCATAGATCTCGCCAAGGTTTTTCGTGATCATTCCGTTGCCCGCGCCCAAATCCAGGACCTGAAATATTTTAGAAGATATCGTAATTCCAAAAATTAGCATATTTTCCTCACCCTCTTTCCCTTGTGAGTCCACTCCACGGGTAGGTTGAGCAATTCGCGAATTTGGCCCTCTGAGAATAGGAACATGTTGCCGAACCCAAGGAAGCCATTTATGGATGTTTTCGACAGGAAAATGGAAAGAATCGCTGTCATCACGTTGCGAAAGTACTGTAATTTGATTTTTTGGCCATAATTGGGACAACTTTTATTTTTTAAACTGTATACAATAGAAATTTAAAAATATTTTTTAAAACTATAGGATTTCTATCCACGGCAATCCAAGATTAATACTTCAAGAAAATAAACGAAAATGAAATACTGTGTGAAAACGAGAAAAGAAAGATTTTGTTTTCAATACCTTCTCTATTTCGCCAAAATCGCGTAGACGGTGTGCAGTTTTGAAGTATTAGGCTTGGATTGTCGTGTATCGGAATTTTGAAAGATGGCGATTTTAAAACATTTTTGCGAGTGATTTACAATGGAGTAATTTGAGTAAAGATCGTTGTTTTTAATGCCCTACCTGCAGCATAAAACTGTCGGCTCTGCCGTTAGAATAGTCGAGGAAATTCTGAGTGTCCTGATCCAGAAAAGAGGCCTTGAAGGTCGACATCAAGAGTGGAGTGAGTTGAGACTCATTCTGAAAGTTAGGAAGTTATGTTATTTATCATTTAAAGGAACTTTGACCCCAATTGGAAAAAATAGTTTCTATCTTGCTTATTTTTCCAATTTCTTGAATTTTAGAAAGAAAAATCCTACCGTAATTCTGTACCACTCGGACCGATCCATGTAGTAGATTCTCGAATTTTCCTGGTATTCGAATTTTTGCCTTTCAGCCTCCTGAATTATTTGCAATAGCTCAGAAATGCGCTGGCGTCGATAGTAAGCCATGGTTTTGCCAAAAATGAAAACCACCTAGCTTATCGACTGAACTATTTAGCCACTTTAAACTTTGGCAATTTGGAAAATAGAACATATTGATTTGAAAGACGGGGAAAATAACGATCTAGCCACTATTTCCCATCAATATGCCATTTTTAAAACACTCGATTTCAGTAGCAACTTTCATGGGACTAAACCATTCTAAAGTAGAAATTAAAAATTTTCCAGGATAGTTTATTTCATGGGGCCAAGTCAATCAAAGTCAAGATAAAACGAATAATTTAGGGATTTTAGACGGAAAAAATCGGGACTTTTTCAAACGAATAAACAATTTTGAATCATCAAAGTGTGAATATCTTACTCTTAGTTGCCTCGCAAGTTGGGTATTTTAAAATTTTAATGAGCAAACCAGCTCGATCAGAGTAGACAATTTTGTCGACTATTTGGAAAAAAAATCGATAGAGGGCGGAGCTTAGGTCGGTAAAATTGCAAACTCCGAACGCAGAGAAAAGTCAAGTTCACGAGACCTAGAGAATCACGACGAATAAACAAAGGAGTCGGGTTAGAATTTTCGAAAATTCGAAAACTCGACATCCCAACAGTTTGACCGCAGACGTTCAGGAATAAGGTAGTCGAAAATAAATATAAAACGGGCTGCCTTAAAAAACGAAATTTTAGCAGCAGAAATACCAGAAAATTGAAGAGATTTCGTAATTTTTTGCAAAAAAAAAATTGTAATGATAAGTAGCTCAAAGATGGAAACTTCCTTGAAAAGTCAACAATTCTTGAAATTAAAACGGTAAAATTTATTCTGTCAACTTTTCGAAGGAAGTTTAAAAACACAGTATGTAAGATGGTAAAAAGGCAACGGTGGTAGTATAGAAATTGGAAAAATAGCTACAAATTTTAAAAAATCGGCAATCTTTTTCAAATTTTTAGCTATCTTCGGGATTAAAAGCAAATGTATAGATAAAAAGTAAAAGTATGTACATTTGTTGTCTGTATCATCGCATAGCTTGTGTTACCCATAATTCTCATTTTCCTTGATGTCCTAGTCGCGAGAAGCCCTTTTTAATGTAGAGGTAGTATTTTACAAAAGTTGAACTTTTGCAAAAATCATAAATTAGCATCTAGCAAAACAATGGTTTTTGAGGTAAAATGACGAGATTTGTTGCAAACATTTTAGATCGGACATTTTACCACTCGGCTACTCGACTTCTCGCGATTTAGGCATTCAAGGCTAATGGGGCTTTGGAATATCACGTTGTTTTGTATTGTTGTTGTTGCTGTTGGTTAATCGTGATGCTGCTATTGGTTGAGATGGTCGTGCTGATTGTTGTTGTGGGGCATCTGGAGGTGACTCGGCGCGGGCAAGACCAGATTCAGATTGAGGGGCTGAATTTTGAGTTAAATTCTAATTTCAACAGATATAAGTTTCAATTCAAATTCTCGAATTAACTATAAAGCAGAGATGATCGTGAATCAAATTCAATCGAGTTATTGAAGAAAAGATTCGCTGGGAAGTTAGCCATTTTTGAAGCGCAATAATAATGAATACTAGGGAAGAAAGTGATTCGGAGTTGCCAAGAAGCACAATATTTTGGAATTTATTTGCAAGTACCTGATTAACCTGTCCGCCAACATTCACGTCCATTTCACCGGGCTGTACTCCTGCAGGTTGTGGCTGTTGAAGCGGCATCTGTGGAAGAGGCGGCTGCTGACCCGCTCCGGCCACTCCTTCTCCGTCCTCCGCAGACTCAGCGACGTCCACGTTTCCTGGAAATTCGTGAATTTTAAAGGAATTCGTTCTTATTCTATCAAATTGTCCTAGTAAAAATCTCGTTTTAGGAAACACATGTTACAACTTTTAGTGTAGAAGGACTATATATTTGTTCTCTAAATTGAGTGAATTTTCAAACCATTTTGAAGTTATGAATGGAAGTCTCGTATTTTATAAGGGGGTACTATTCTTGAATTAAAAAAAAATATATATATACCCCCTTCGCCGACGAGAGCCCCGCCCATGGCGACGCGTTCCTCGATGCTACGTCGTGTGCGGCCCGCGGCAGTGCAGTAGCGGCGCGAGATCAGGTGCTTCAGACGCGCGTCGCCGTATTCGCACACCACTGCCTGCAACATATTTTCATTTTTAATAATTTATTTGATTTTTATTCAAATAAAATTTTTCTTTGAAGAAAATATCGAATTTCTTCTAATAATAATTGCCAGAGTTGAAAAAAACTTGGTTCCTTTTTTTAAATCATACATTCTTTTTCCTGTTGAGTGCGTTCAAGAAACGAATCGCCTCCTCGCCACGTCGAACGTGCGGGTATGTGCAGTTGCGGAGCAAAACGAGTTCGACACCGAGTTTCTAAAATTTGATTTATTTTCTTAAAAATCCGGAGTTTATCTCCTTTAGCAGCACTGTTCATATTGAAGCCTCGTCATTTTTTCTCCCTTCAAATAACAGGACTTTGGAATTCATCTAACTCTCCAAGAGGTGGTTTTTAATTCAAATAATTTACATCGATAGCCCTCTCGATGTTCTCCAGATCCCTGATATCGAAGGCGACGTTGACGAACTCGATCGACTTCAGACGCCACGCCCTCACGTGCACGATGCCGCGCAGCACTCGCGAAAACGAGGGGTAGTTCGCCTGAAAATAACTATTTTTTAAATTTGAATTTATTGTCATTTTTTTCACAATTATTGTGGACTTCTTGAAATTTAATTGCTGCGGTAAATGTTTTCCGATTAATTTTAGTTTGAATTTCGTACAACAAAGGGAATCAAATTTTCATTTTCCATTTGAAGTTTCGATTTTTCGAAACCTATACTTTTCCATTTTTGAAACATACCGCGAAAGGCCGGATGTCGCACTTGGAGTGGAACTGGAGGACGTACTTGCCGGACTGGGTCATCATCACGGAAATACGATCCGGGGCCAGACCTGCTGCGTACATGAAGTCTATTCCTGGAATTTTTGAAATTATCTTTTATTCATTTATACTATTTTTCCACAAATATTATTTTATTTTATTTTTTCTAACCTTTAAGAAACGTTTTCCCGGATGTTTTGAGCAGCATCTTCTCCGTGGCGAGAGCAACGAGGCTTTTGATCATCATCGTCGGGCCGAAAGTTTGTGGAAAAAGTGCAGAGCGACAAAAACGGTGGCTAAAATGAACAAAACAATATATGGATAGATCAAATTATGCTTTTTACAATATTATAGCATTCTTATAGGAAAAAATTACAGAATCTTGAGAAACCATACCGAGTCCTGTCGATTTTTAAATTACCTGAAAATGTGCACCAGAACAGGGCCGGATCAACCGGAACGCGAATGCGGAACAGAGGTCCTTGTTAGAACTGCTATCCCAGAAATCACCCGTACCAAACGCGTCAAATCGCCTCAAATCACCAACAAGCACCTGAATGCCGGACTTGAATAGGAAAAACCGGAAAAATCGATCGATAATCGAGGAAAATCGATGATTTTCCGAAAACTTTCAGAAAGCCCAATAATAAAACTTGAAATTTGGCTTTTGCACAGGGAAATTGCAAAAATAAACCGTGGAAAGTTGGAATTTTGAAAAGTGAAAGCGAAAGCAATTAGTGGAAATCAATTGAATTTCTACGAGAAATTCGAAGAAAAGTGGTCAATATCGGTAAAATCTAGGCGAGTTTTCTTGACAGTCGATATGCCGGTCATCGATTTCGAGATTTTCGAAAGAAACGAAAAAAATTCGGGAACATTTGGGAAATTTCTGGGGGGTAATTGCCCAAAATTGGGACAGGCGGCTTTGGGAAAGTTGTCAGTCACAACGATCAGCTGAAGTACGGGAAAACGCGGAGAAAACCGCACCAATGCAACAAAGTGTCGTCAAATCGAATGGATTTTCAAAATTTCCCCACCATTTTTCAACAGAATTTTCAGAAAAATCTACATTTTTCTATCGAATTTTGGTCTAAAATTTTGACAAAGTTTGAAATTTAACTTTGGGACCGAAATTGGGCAAATTTGGATACTTTCGGGTAGAAATACAAGTAGTTTACCATTTTATAGGTTTGAAAAGGAATAAAGTTAGGTGGATTATGTAATTGGGGATCGGGTAATTAGATCAAGTGGTGATAAAGAATCAAGGAATTGGAAGGATTTATGACACTTGGCATAAATAAAAAAAAAAGAAAAACGAACGCGTTGTTTTGATAATTTCAACGGTGAAAAGTGGCAAAATCGACGAAAAATGAAAGAGATCATTTTTAAAGAATTTTAACAAAATTTCACTTTTATCGAATTTCGTGAAAATCTTATCAATTCTTTGGACGGCGCTTGTCAATGGAGACTTTTCGGCAGAGACACCTTTTTTGCAAAAAATCGATATTTGATGTTTTCCACACGCTTGGCCACCTGGCTACAAGATGACCAAAACACTTCGTACCCATTCGAAATTATTCGCAAGAATCCAACTTTTTAAAAAGTGGCAGGGCTATTTTTCTAAAATTTTAGAAAATGAAGCTTCTCTCGAGAAACTCAGTTTGGAAATTTGGTATCCGGAAAATCGCCAGTAGGGAAAACAACCTGACTGTTCGGGCCAGAATGCATGAAGATCCAAATAAGGTACTAAAAATTGAAGCAAAACCAAAGAAGTTTCGTAATTTAGGTGTTCGTCATCGATGACGGTAAGAAGATCACGTACGGGGACTTTCTGAAGCGCGCCGGACAATATGTGGCTTCACTCCATCAACACTACAAAATCTCCGTAAGAAAAATAATGAAAACCTGAGAAAGTTTTTTTTTTTTAAATCCAGAAAGGTGACCGAATTCTCGCAAGAGTCTCGAAGAATGTGGACGCCATCGCGCTGTACGTCGCCTGCTTGCGTCTGGGCGCCATCTACGTCCCCCTGAATCCAGCCTACACCAAGCAAGAAACCGAGCATTTCGTCAAGGTCTGAAGAGACTTCATCTTTTTTTTTTTATCATAACACCTTTCCTTCCAGGACGCCAGCCCAAGCCTCTTTGTGACGTGCAACGAGTCTGCTGACAAGGAGTTCGTCGGAAAGGTGCAACACGTCCTGAAGGAATCGGATCTGAGCGCCTCGACGTCGAAGCTGAGCCCGAACTTGGACGTCGAGAATTTGGAGTCGGACGACGTCGGCGTTATCTGTTACACCTCGGGAACGACTGGTAAGAAGAGAGGGCGAAGAGTGACGAAACTGACATACCTCAGGACTTCCGAAAGGTGCCATGCTGACTCACGGAGGGCTGTCGTCGAATGCCGAAGCGCTAATTGACTGCTGGCAGTTCTCGAAGAACGACGTGTAATCCCGAAAGCATCGAATGGTGTGAAAATTTGCCGAATTTCAGCCAACTCCACTGCCTTCCCTTCTTCCACATCCACGGGCTCTTCGTCGCGTTCAACTGCACCATCTTCTCGCACTCGACCCTGCTCTGGAGGCCAAAGTTCGACGTTAGCGATGTCATCAAACACATTCCCGAATCGACAGTCATGATGGGCGTTCCAACGTATTACAGGTTCGGGATCATCGGGATCCGCAACAAAATCTGCGTTTTTTTCAGCCGACTGTGTGGGAGTTCGAAACTGTCGCCAGACTTGTGCAAAACGTTCCGAGTGTTTATTTGCGCGTCGGCCCCACTGCCGGATGAGGTATGGAAGGACTTTCAGAAGAAGAGCGGCCACACGATTCTGGAAAGATACGGAATGACGGAAGGTTAGGCAAACTGGGTCAAAGTCACAAAGTTGCTGATTTCAAACCATCGAAAGCGAAGTAACATTGGTACAGCAAGAGAGAGAGAGAGAGAAAGGTGCACGAATGAGTCTCTTGTACTTTTTTATCTCCTTTTTTCTCTTTCCCTCGCTATTTTCCAGAAAAGGAGGGTAAAAATACAAGAGGCCCACGAATGCGCGATTTCTCGTCTGTTCATTCAAACGCGGTTGCCGTCGATCTTCTTTGTTTTCTTGTTTTATTTTTTTCCTTATCACATTTCCATCCTTCTAATGAAAAATCATTAGGAAAAGACACGACAAAAGTGGGCATTTGTGCACCTTTCTCTCCCTCTCGTGCACCAATGTTAGCTCGCTTTCTATGGTTTGCAGTCGACAATACTTGAAATTCCAGCGCAAGTCGTCACCTCCAACTCATACAGCGTCTCGAAACGCGCTCCAAGTGTTCAAGGAAAGCCCCTGAAAGGAGTTGATGTGAGAGAAATATTTCGAGAAAATTCAAATCTTGAAGTTTCAGGTCAGAATCACCGACACGGGTAGCATCGAGGTGAAGTCGCCTTCGCTGTTCAAGGGCTATTGGAAGAATCCAGAGAAAACGGCGAAGGACTTCACGCAAGACGGATACTTCATCACGGGCGATATGGGGCAGTGGGATAAAAACGGTAAAAATCTTAAACCACGAAATTAAAAAAAAAATACGATTATTTTCAGAAAATCTCGTGCTGCTCGGCAGAAGCAAGGACGTCATTATCACGGGCGGGCTGAACGTCTATCCAAAAGAGGTAGAAGACCAATTGGATCAATTCGACGAAATCGAAGAGAGCGCAGTGATCGGTATCAAAATCGTACTGATGGCTAAAGGGGTTGGATGAAATTCAGGTGTACCCCACTCCGACTTTGGCGAAGCAGTCGTGGGCGTGATCGTGCTCTACGATAGAGACGGCGATAAAACGGAACTGGAAAAGAGGATCATCATTGACTTGAAGGCGAAACTCGCGGGATACAAGGTTCGGTAGAACAGCTGGAAAAGGAAGAAATTTTTGATTTCAGGTGCCCCGAAAGCTGATCTTCGTGAAGGAACTGCCGAGAAACACGCTCACGAAGGTGCAAAAGAACGAAATGAGGAAGCAATACAAAGACTTGTTCAAATCTTGAAACTTCATGACATACCATTTTTAGATGTGATAGTTCTTTTGATAGAAAAAAAAGTTTTATTAGATCAGTTTATATGCAACAAGCAATAACAGTTTAAAGTGTTAACAAAATACAAGATAAAATGATATGATGTACATCATAAGCATAACAGCGTTCCCTTTATCATTAACGGCTCTATTAGTTGATCCGACATAGATGTTAGTGTCATAAATTTCATAGTATACGTAGTCATTGATTGCGACGAACGTATACACAGGCGCAGTTAATTGGAGATTGTTACCGTTGCCGGTTTGCCTAAAACTCCTCTAGTTGTAAGCGGATCTTTCCCTGAACTCCCTACGTAATCGTAGCGACCAGGTTAGTCGTCGGGAAGTTGTATCCTTTGATTTCAGCAATGCCTTCGTAGACCAGCAATTGAGCGGTTCGGTTCAAATAAACCTAAAAATAATTATTTCCTACTTCCTTGAGCTTCTTAATACGTAATTAATGAATTTGGCATTGTTCACTTGAAGTTTCACGAACCGAACTTCAACGGCGTAATAAATTTGTGAGGCTATGGTACGTTCAGTGGTTTCAACGTACAAATGCGAATACAGGTCATTAACTGCTATCATATATTGACTGAAGTAACGAGGATCCGCTGAAACATTCATTTGAACAATCTCCTAATTGTTATCGATGCCTGTTGTAGCATGGAAATAGATTTGCACGAACATATCTGGCCAGGTATTTTGATAGACTGTCAGACTGCTTATGTTATACGTCATGATAGGTTGACCAAGCAGATTGCTATATCCCAATAAGCTGAGAATAAATATTTGGAAAATGTAGAAATCTTATGACACTACCTTCCAGAATATGTAGAGTCCTGATAGAATAGAACCCGAGCGCAATAATCGGTTTGGTGCTCGTGAGGATCCCCTTCAAGTGACCCTATGAACGAATTAAGTCGAGAGTCATCGCACACGAAAAACGATCAATCGACCGCCAGCAGTTGCGTTGACTGGATTTCAATTTTCAATTACAGGAACTTGATCTTCAGTAGGAAATATCATACCAAGTGAATACGTCACCGCCGAACTACCGTCCATCTTTGAGAAATCGTACAATTGACCCTTTCCGAATTCAAGCTTGTTCTCTGTTGATGAGCTTACTGAACATATTTTTAGACTTGGAGAAAATGTGATTTCTCAACCCTTATTCCTCCTGACGGTAATGTTTACGATGGAAGTCCGAGACATGTCGGGTGTATTATCTAGATAGAATCTGACAGTTGTTGCTCGTGGACTCAGCTCGACCCTGTTCCGATTTAGTGGGAATCTTAAAATACATCCATCGGATACTTCACCGAATTTCGCCTAGTACCCCGACGTAATGGCTTGACCTGTTTTATTTCCAGCAAATAAAAGTAGATCATTCGATTCGGTCCACATATACACGTTATCATAGGTAATCGATATTTGGAGGATGTTATTATCAAATGGATGAATCTAAAAGTTTATTTTATTGGAAGTAATCATCTTCCAGCCGCTACATGGACTTCATAGGTTTCCAACGAGCTATTGAAATAGTACGTCTTAGTATATGGATCTTCAGTGCTGTCGGTTATGTTTATCTGGTCTTTTTTGCTAATTGGAAACGATGGAGCAGTCGTACCTAGCTGACATATACCTAGATAGCTGAAATTGTCTTAGATCTTGATCATAAATGGATACCATATCTGGGGAAAACTATACTAAGTCCAGCTAGATAAACCCAAAGACACATTCGTATTTCGAAGAGCTTCTAAATTTTTGAGACAAAACCAGAGACTACTTCCTCAGTGAAGTAAAAACCGTATGTGTGATATGATATGATAAGACTTAGGTTTAAAATTGCCTAACGAATTTCGTCTTGCCAAAACCAAATTTTTATAGGCTCTAAAAGAATAACCACTCAAACTTCCCCCGTTTAAACGAGGTGAATCATTTTATGTTGGTTACTCGATAGAGTTGATCGCATTTTTATCACCAACAAGCTTTTACAACCCCTTTATGATTAACCAAAGCACGAAATTGGTTCTTTTTCATGCCGAGTGCATCAGAACTCTATAAAACCCCATTGTATTTAAGCGCACTTTTGCACAATTTCACGTTTATTATGCAATATTTTTTTATATCAGCATGATGATAAAATAATAACAACAGGATAATTTAACAGTTGATGGTAAGAGCTGCTAACAAAATCATTAAAAAGATGTGAAATTTGCTTGAATTCGCAGCAAAGCTGGCAACATCGTCTTTGAAACCATAGCTGTCAGTGATCTCATAATAGACGTCATCATTTATGGCGACAAAAGTATAGACTGGTTTTGTTAGCTGCATATTATTAACGTTATCGCTCGTGCTGAACATAATAATTCATCTAAAAATTTGAAATTTCATCCTCACGTTATCGTCGCGATTAAGTTATCCTTCGGTAGATCGTATCCTTTAATTTCGGCGATACCTTCGTATACAAGTAATTTAGCTGTTCGTGAAATATCGACCTAAAATAGGAGGTTTTGAAATAATATATCTAATTACAGCTCACATAGCTCAGATACTTTTGATTATTCTGTTCGAGCTTTACGAAATGGACTCTGAGATCGAAGGCAATTTCAGTTGGTGAATTGTCACCATATTGATTCGTCGGATGCAACTCAGATTTAATCGCATTAGTCGATATGGCATATCTATCAAGGAACCGATTATCTTCTAAATTTAAACGTAATTAGAAAATTAGTGGCTGAGTATTGCTAGTCCCCACTTTGCTAAACCGTATCGTTAGTTCGCACCTTCACTTTTAATGGGTTTCAAACGAGAGCGGGGACTAACGATACTCAGCCAAAATTAGTATAATCAGACCTTGCGGTGAGTGAACGTAAACCTGAGCGAACAAATTTGGCATATAAGATTGGTAGATCGTCAAACTTGTGAGCATAAGATTACTCGTGATCATAGAACCCAGT
This sequence comes from Diploscapter pachys, assembly GCA_002287525.1. Lineage (NCBI taxonomy): Eukaryota > Metazoa > Nematoda > Chromadorea > Rhabditida > Rhabditidae > Diploscapter > Diploscapter pachys. Next base: position 4,757 of record LIAE01008057.1, on the reverse strand, counting down.
TCCATATAGGTTCGAAGACTCAATTTACATACTGTACTAATAGTAACTAAACAAATATTTACTTTCCGACATAGGTTGATCCCTGGAAGAACATGATTCTGGCGCAATAATTCTGAAGATTGGGAAGATTGAACGGGTTTACTCTCGACGCGTCGCAAGTGAAGAATAATACCAGACGACCATCAGTAGCGTTTGAATCTAATATTATAATTGAATTAATAAATAATGATTGGGGACCACAAACTCCGCCCCTTGCAGTTTTTGCCTGTATTCAAAAAGCAGTTGTTAGGAATTCAAAAATAGGAAGCAACTATGCTTCAAAGTGGCTAAGCATAAAAAGGCATAGTCTATAAGTCAATGGACCGTTTAGTGAGACGACTTTGTATTAGAAATCAGCGCGAAAGTCGCGTGCTCATGACGATTTTGTGCATTGAATACGTGTGTCATTCTGATGCTTCCATTGAGTGGGGTTTTTCGATCAAGAATTATTTTTATTTTTTTTAATCTTCACAAATGTTTTAGTTACTTTATTATTGATCTGTTTGGGGTGAAGATTACCGAAAATTATAAACTTTGCAAGACCATATTCAGTCCCTAATAATAATGTGTTTATGCTTACTTGCAATAAATGTCGTTGATGAAGCAGAATTATTGGCTCCCATTGTAGCGAAATCATAAAGCATTCCTGATCCCGGTGACAGTTGATTTGGTGATGCATTTACGTTAGCTGAATTTAAATATGATACTCATTTAAGATGTTAGTTTAGTTACGCGCTACAGCTGCAGTAATTTTTATCGTTACTGTTGAGCTATTAATGGTGCTATTATTCATTTCCAGGTTAAACAAAAAATTTGCAGCTTTAGGACTAATCGTTACGTTTGTTCTATCGGTAGGTAAACTGAAAATATTATGATTATATATAAGAGGTATATAGTGAGCTATGTGAAAATTCAATCCGGCATATAGTTTGCAAGTCGAAAAAATTAGGCCAAACCCCCTTCAAAAATCGACTTCAAAAGAGCTATCCTAATTTTCGATTGATTTTTGCGATTTTCGTTAATTACTTTTGATAATTATCACCCAAATAGTTAGATAGTTGATTAATTAACTCGTTTAGAGCGTTTTCGACAGGATTCGTGCAGTTTACAGTGCAATTTGATCAATCAAAAGCTTTTCTTTATTTTTCACGGCTGAAAGTGAAAGAGACGGTGGAATTTCAGCCTAACTAGGATAATTGACCAATTATCCAGTTATTTTGATGATAATTATCTAAATTAATGAGCGAACACAGTAATTAAATCGTGAAAGTCGATCGAAACTTGGGTCAAGCTGTGTTGAACAGTCGATTTTCGAGGGGTCATAGCTTGATTTCACTGACTTACAAAATGTATGCAGGGTTGAGTTTCTCACATGGCTAAATACAATTTAGCATTTGTCATATATTACTCTTCATAGTACGATTTAACATTAGGACTAACGAGAGTCCGTGGTTCGTCCCAGTACAACTCAATTTTAGCGTTTTGATATTCAACCGTCGCGTAAACTACGCATCCTACTGGCGTTAACTAAATTAATCCTAATTTAAATGATGATATATGATAAATACAAATACATGGATTTGATACGACGTCGACGAATTATACGTGTATGTCAAATTATTCGGTATATATGATGGCGTTATATTATAGCTTTGTGATTGTGGCACTTGAGCTCTGCCATAATTTAATATAGCCAGTAAAAATGCTACAATAGATAAAATCCGAAGCAACATGATGTCGATATTGGAAATCTAGTGAATTACCTAAAGTATAAGTAACTTAAATATACGAATCAGATATGAAACTTCTCAAGCTTAAGATGTGTATCGACGAATTTTCTATTCTGCAAGTCTTGATTCGATATTTTATATTCCGATTTAACGAGCTAGCGCCGCTAATTGTCGTTAAATAAAACGTTTCAATCCCGATTGGTAAACTGATAAAGTTTGTTAGATCGCATTTTTCGCACATCAAGCGTTATTTGATGGCTTATCGAAAGGCATGAAATGTTTATATCTGATATTTGATGACAAGTACGAAAGAACTTGATAAAATCAATTATGATGTGGTTATGTGGGTACACATATATTTTAAATATTTATTAATTCATATACTCTTTAATCCTAAATCTGGTAAATGCAAAGTAGTGCAGTTATTTTCTGTAGCTTGAAAATAGGAATATGTAGCCCACGAAACAGGGAGACTGGCCAAATTACTTTCTCTCCCATTTTCTATCTTCCAGATTTTTGACTATTCAATAAATGTATCATCATCATACTGTCTAAAGCATAGCAATAATAACTTTATATTCATCATAAATCAATCAACAGGTAACAACTTAATGACTAAGTCAAAAAATTAGATTACTATGCAAAGGCGCAATCTGCGCTGGTGATCACTAGGGTCGGAGCTCAAATGTTAATATTGAAATTTCAATTTAAAAATAAAATAAATTTACGTTGAGTTGACGTCCATTGTCCATTTGCGTCACACATCAGTGCGAAGGTTACCTTAGTTTTTTTATTTAGCATTTTAAGTGAATTTAAAAAATTGCTTACAGTTTCTCCAGGAGGATTGGTACCTATATCACCATTAACTTCGAGAATCGCGACTTGTCCGGGCTGAAAGTTCAATGTAGAAAGTGATTTTTAAGACCTTTGAAGTTATTGAGGTTTTACGGGCGCCGTGCACGATAGTGTAGCCGTAGCACATCCATTGCCATCTGGAGGGCCTGCTCTAAAATGAAATATACTAATTTTTAAACTCAAGTAATGTAAAGCGTAGCTATTTATCGTTATTTTTGCAAAATAAGAACTCAAATCGATTTAAACTTTTCGCTTTTCAAAGGTCAAACAAGTATTTCTGCGTTGACGTGCATAATTGGTTGAGATTCTACTAGTCGAACGCGAGTGGCAATCGCTATTGTTCGTAATTGCCTCTCGAGATCTTCAAAGAATCCCGCGAATCCACTGCGCATCCTTACGATAACGGGAGAAAAATATTTTCCCTCTCCATTCTTCTCAGGCTATTTCTTCTTCCCAGCGAAGAAATAGTGTGAAAAACTGAAGACGAAAAGGTTTTCCTCGGCCGTTAAAGAATAGAACAGTGTGGACCGATTTTGAACTATGATGCTAGTCTCGCCATAGAAAACTCTTGACCATCAAGGGTTTTCGCCGCTTTTGCAGTCACTTACAATCTTTCATTTCATCAACGTCATCAAATTGTTGCATTTGCAGAATCGAAATCAGAAGTTCAACAATTTCGTGGTCTTTACTTAGACCAAAATTTTTTTGCCATTTTTGTAGGTATTCGAAAAATAAATCAGAAGGTTAAAGACCATGATTTACAAGATGCGGCAAAATTATTGCTACAAGCTTTCAAAGACCTGTACTTCTTATAAAATAATGAAAAATTTTAATATTTTCCAATGATGCGAACTCTTGCGGATTCGTACTTGAATCTTTGATAAGATTTTTGACAATTTCTTTTTCATATAGCCTGAACTCAAGCCACAAAGTTGACATATGCAAAAGTTACTATTGCTGGAGTCCTCTTTATAAAGGAAAACTATCCCCATTAGGATTTTGGTATTTTGCTTTAGCATGTGATGTACAGGGTCCCTCGAAATATCATAGCTCTCAGCGAATACCGATAATCCTACTGGTTTGAACTAACAATTCATGATGGTTTGAATATTTTTGGTAGAAAATTACATTGCTAAAAATTTCAAAAGTAGCGTATCTTGAAGCCATAGAACTGTTCCTTAATTATTCACCAAAAAGAAGTATCAAATCTTTGTCCTTATGAATCCAGGGGACGATATTCACGTCGAATGCCTGCGTTTCATAGGCCTTTCGTTACCAGAGGAAAATCGCGCCTGTGAAGTCATACAAAAGGATTCACCCAAAAACTTTTAGTAATTATTATTAAGACGCATTCTTTGAGTAACCCGAACAAAGGCCGGACAACTGCAAAAGTGTCTCGGATCCGAACCAAACTTATATGGTGGATACACCCATGGGCCCTAATCATAAAAATTTGAAAGTTAGGTTCCGCCCCCAAAAGTGGGCGGAGCTAGGTGGGGGTCAAAGTTGAGCATTTTCACGATTTGACACCCCTCAGGGGGCACAAAGAAAGCTTTTTTGCTATCAAAGATTTTCGAAAAATGAAAAAAGGATGAATATGGCCATGGAATGTACTTTCTAGAAATATATTGGTTTAGGGGGTCAGCCACTTGTTTGGAGTTGAAGGGGGTCCCAAAGTAAAAAGCGTCAAAAATGGCAGTATCAAAACATGCATATTTTGCATAAAATCGTTTTTTCTGTTAAATTTTAGGTGTAGTTCCTAAAATCTAATGTTATATTCGGATTCTACATGTCAAATTACCTTAAAATCAGTTATAAAATCAATAAATTAGGTATGCCACTTTTGAGAAAAAAGCAATCAAATGGGCGTGGCCTGAGGGGTGAATTTTACAAAATCGGTCGGAAAAATTCAAACGGTACACGAATCGGTAGCCCTTGAAAAACTGAGCAACTTTTGTGAAGACACTTTGGGTCTAACTATAATGGTATGCGTGGTATGGAGGTTTGAATGACTCAGACCCACGAAAATGATAAAAATATTCAAAAATTCATAACTTTTGTAAAATCAAACAAATTCGAAAAATCTTTTCGAGATATAGCAGTTGAAGGGCAATACTTCATTTTTGCTTCCTA
>LIAE01008056.1:0-106694 GCA_002287525.1 Diploscapter pachys | reverse complement strand
TTGGAAGCTTTTTATACCTGTGCCTAGGTATGTCCGATTCTTACAAAGAATGCCTCTTAACAAATTGACCAATTGTCTTGCTTGCCCTGGCAAGTCTTTCGCGTTCGCACCTGGCATAGCGACGTTCAACTGGGCGATCTCCCATACATTGGGTGATCCAATGCCCATCGAGTACCCGAAGAGATTCGGATTATACTTCTTCAGGATATCTGAGATAGTCTTGTTTCCATTTTTAGGGTGACTACGTTTCAATACTTGAAATCGAAGCGTGCTCATCCAGGGTCTTGTCACCACCACCCCAGCATGCGAGACCTCTGTACTGGAGGACGACTGCAAGAGGATCGTCTTGCGGAGCACCAGCACCGTTTCCTGCCTGAGTTTAAACCTTGAATATCAAATTGAGCAAGACTCCCCTTACACTCAAGGAATCTCCCAGATTCATAACGACTTTGATATCAGCTGGTCGGACGGAGTTGACGTTTGTTGGTATAGTCTTTGAAGGCTTCATCAAGTCCCCTGGACAAGAATAATTGGGCACCCCCAAGTCGGCTAACTCGCTTCTAAATTTGGAAGATAAATGCTTTGGCAAAGAAGTTGATCCTTACAAAGCCCATGGCACAAACACTGCAGCAACTATTGAGCAAACTATTATCCTAACTAAATTTGAGAACTTTGCTAAAATTTAAATCAATTTCGTTACCTATCATTTTATTAAATATGGATAATAAATAAAATTTAGTAATCGAATCAAATGCTTTTGTCAAGGAACTGAAATGTCATTTCAATTTCTTTTTCTTTTTCTTGGCTCTTCTCTTTTTCTCTTTTTGCACGACTCTCTGAAGCTCGCAATATCGAATATTTGGTTATCTAATCGCGAGTGCTTCCTGAAAGGCAATTTCTGTAAAAATTTCAATTTTAATCACGATTTTGTAGAGTCAACAAAAGAAGCGCAATGTGCTTCTTTCACTTTCTGTTGATAACATTTTCTCGGTACACGTTTTGATTTTTAACTTTCTGATAAGCTTCTTGCAAGAGCCCATAAAAAGGCAATAAACTTGTGTGTTTAGATCATGAAATTCTTTTTATTATTACTTCGGTAAAAATACACATCCGTAATTCTTTAGGATATTGTTTTGATATGTTTAGCTGGCTGCCGGCGTCATGTACTTGGAGCAATCCCGACTGTTGAGATTTGTTCGGATGAAGGGGCAGTTCTGAATCAAAATCTCTTTAAAAAACTATTCCATTCATATACCGAATCTGGGCAGGCCAAAGGCAATGCTGGGGTTGAGATGGACCCTTGCATCGTCTTATGGCCAACGGGCTCCATCATGTTCTTCCACAGCCAGGTGGAGACGACCGCATGACCCCATTGCGAGAAGTGGAAGCAGTCAGGCGCGAAGAAGCCCATGTTTATGGTTCCATTCGGGAACAGCGGAGGTGTGTCCATGTACTGCATGAAGGGTTGGGTGACGAGGGTGAAGTCGTCCTTGTCGAAGGTTTGACTGTTAGAGAGGTCCAGTTCGTCCATCGCGTACTCAATGCAGGAGCCCTGAATGAAGGTGTTGTTGAATTCGGGATGACCTTCGCAGGGGCACTCCCCGATGCCTGCGTGGAGATCTTTGCAGAACGCCTTTGTGGCGTCGGTTTGTCTAAACTTTTCTGAGATGATAATGAAGAAGAGGTGGACAATGGCCATTTCTACCTGAGCACCTGTAGCTGTAACATGCCGGTTAAAGAGACGATCACTCTGGGCACGTTGTCGTAGATGATCCTGATTGCCTCCTGGATATGCGAAACGCAGATGGATGGCGCTAAGGTGGGGTCGGAGCAGTAGCCACACATGTCGTTGCCTCCGATGAAGATGTTCAAGAGCTTCCAGTCATCATTCATGTTTACTTTCTAAAATATCTAGGCTATTCAATGTGTGTTTTCTTTCGAAGAAGAACAGTACCTCAGTGTGCTGCTGGAGTAGGGCTACGAGCTGCCTTGCTTGTCTCGGCAGATCATCGGCTTTGGCTCCTGGCATGGCGACATTCAACTGGGCAATTTCCCAAACATTCGGCGAGCCAATTCCAACTGCATACCCAAAGAGGTTCGGGTTGTATTTTTTCAAGATGTTTGGAATAGTGACGTGCTGTTCCAGAGTCTTCTCGCCGCCTCCCCAGCATGCCAGTCCTCTGTACTGGAGGATGACAGCAAGAGGATCGCCCTGCGGAGCACCAGCACCGTTTCCTGCCTGAGTTTGAACCTTGAATATAAAATCGAGCAAGACTCCTCTTACACTCAAGGAATCTCCCAGATTCATGACGAGCTTGATGTCGGCTGGTCTCACCGAGTTCACGTTCGTCGGAACACTCTTTGATGGTTTCATTAGGTCTCCTGGGCAGGAGTAGTTGGGCACACCCAAATCAGGCAGAACGCACCTAAACTTATATTTTACAGGCTTAATCAAAGTTGATCCTTACAAAGCCAATTGTGCGAATGTAGCGGAGATGAGTGCCCATATTATTGTCTTGACTGAATTTTCGAACCTTTTCCAAAGTATAAGGCTAACTAAGTTACCTATCATCTTAAATACGAATTACGAAATTTAGCAATCGATTCCACACGAAGCTTTTGCCGAGAAATTGTGTGAAAGGTCGTTTCATTATCTTTTTCTTCGATTTTCCGCTTTTTGCGACTCAATAAAACTCGCAATATCAAATATTTGGTTATCTAATCACGCGTGTTTCCTGAAAGGAAAATTGATCGATAAAAAATTTTCTGATTTCTCCCAACATTTCAATCACATTTTCTGTGGAGTCAACAAAGGAAGTAAGTATTGTGTGCACCTTTAACTTCACTGATAAATTTTTCGTGACACACGTTTTGCTCTTCGGATTTCACTGATAAGGATTCTGCAAAGGTACATAAAAATGCAATAAAATGTTTATGATCATGACTCGTTTATGCTTGTTTTCTTCTAAAAATGTACAAAACTAATTTATAAAGTGATTATGAAGGTTTTATTATTCGGCTGTCGGCGTCATGTACTTGGAGCAATCCTGACTGTTGAGATTTGTTCGGATGAAGGGGCAGTTCTGAATCAAAATCTCTTTAAAAAAACTATTCTATTCATATACCGAATCTGGACAGGCTAATGGTAGTGATGGTACTGAGATGGATCCCTTCGTCGTCTTGCTGCCCACTGGCTCCATCATGTTCTGCCAGAGCCAGGTGGAGACGACCGCATGACCCCATTGCGAGAAGTGGAAGCAGTCAGGCGCGAAGAAGCCCATATTGATCGTGCCATTCTGCAAATATCCTTATTGTCAAAATGAGAAAAGACTCATATACCGAGAACATCGGCGGTTGATCCATGAATTCCATAAAGGGTTGGACAACGAGCGTGAAGTCGTCCTTGTCGAAGGTCTGACTTGCTGCGAGATCCAGCTCATCTTTGGCGTATTCGATACAGGACTAAATGCCGATAAAATTAGAAATTTTCAATTATCAAAGTACCGCTTGAATGAAGGTGTTGTTGTAGTCGGGATGAGTCTCGCAAGGGCACTCGTGGACCTGCTGATGAAGGTCCTGGCAGAACTCTTTCGTCGCATCCGTCTTTCTGAATTTCAGAAAGTGAAGACGGAAATATCTTTAACAATACCTGAGAATTTGAAGTTGTAGCATTCCCGTCAAAGAAACGAGCACTCTGGGTACGTTATCGTAGATGATCCTGACGGCTTCTTGGATGTGCGAGACGCACACTGCCGGGGCCAGATTTTTATTGCCACAGTAGCCGCACATGTCGTTGCCTCCGATGAAAATATTCAGCAACTTCCAATCGTCGTTCATATTCACTACCTGAAAATTCAGAAAACGTTCACTTTTGCGATGAACTTTGCAGGGCTCCATAAATTGGTTATTTTGCAGCCGTAAAATTGATTTTTTCGGATCTTATCACCGAGAATTCGCTGCTGCAAAGCGCATGTGAGTCCGATAAAATCGCAGTAAAGGTGAACTGATCACACATATCAATATTACCTTTTGCTGATCTATTTTCTTTCCTAGCAAAATTACCGTACCTCGGTGTGTTGTTGGAGGAGCGATACGAGTAGTCTGGCTTGACGAGGAAGGTCATCGGCTCTTGCACCAGGCATGGCGACGTTAAGTCTGGCGATTTCCTGAGATTCGAAAAATTTGAAAGAAACAAGAATTTGAGGTTAGAAGGTTTTTTTTCTCAAAATTACAGATAGATCATCGTATCTTTTGAAACAACATCTTCTCCCAACCTCAGTGTTCATACCTACCCAAACGTTCGGCGTGCCAATGCCATTAGCGTACCCGAAGACGTTCGGGTTGTATTTCTTGAGAATGTCTAAATTTTCCCCGTCTTTTGAAAAGTGAATGTTCACTTACTTGGAATCGAAGCGTGCTCATCCAGGGTCTTGTCACCACCACCCCAGCATGCGAGACCTCTGTACTGGAGGACGACTGCAAGAGCGTCGCCCTGCGGAGCACCAGCACCGTTTCCTGCCTGAATTTGAGCCTTGAATATAAAATCGAGCAAGACTCCCCTTACACTCAAGGAATCTCCCAGATTCATAACGACTTTGATATCAGCTGGTCGGACGGAGTTGACGTTTGTCGGAACATTTTTTGATGGTTTCATTAGATCTCCTGGGCAGGAGTAGTTGGGCACACCCAAGTCATCTAGCTGGTATCTGAAAACAAATTGGACTTTTCCGGCGAGTTTCGAAGAACTCACGAAAGATTGGCTAAAATGACGACCAGCACTGATATCCGTGATACTAGCCGGACTGAAAAATTTTCGAAAATTAGACTCCTTTCAGAAAAATCTTACCCAGAAGCATCATTTCTATAGATTGGAGAGCAAAAAATCGGAAAACTCAGCTCCGGACCTGCCTGAGATCAGTCGTGCCAGAGAATATGCCCCCAGAGCTCCTCTTGTACCTCGATCTTATCATTTTTATCGCCACGGCTTATCAGCACGATGTTTCTCATCTTAGAATTTCAAATTTTACGCATTTTTGTCCCTTAAACCAATTTTACGACTAGTTTGCTTATTTCTCTACGCAATGAGTTGAGTATTTTCGGAAGGCTTCAAAAGATAAGAATTTCGATGCTTTCTGTCAAAATATTTAGAAAATTTCTCAAAATATTATGCGCATTTTGAATGGCGATGATTTGAGTTTGATAAAGATGAGCTTTATATTGATATTTTGGATATTTTTTAATAAAAAATAAACACAAACATTTGGGACAAAGTTCGTCGTGGGAAGAAAAGAAGACGAATCATCGAATGGCATTTCAACATTACACAGCATTTGCGTAAATCCTCATAATGCTAAATGTGAAAGAAATCATTTATGCAATACATCTTATCTTGTATCATAAAAATTCGCTGGCATTTTCGAGTTACTAGAATCATATCTTTCACACCTAATCTTCCTGAAATACACAACATATTTTCTTTTTGCATCGAATATATTAATTTTCGATTTCTGTTCCCAAAATGGTTCTTAATGTTCATTATCATCTATTCACTTGATGAAAAAGTATATTTACCTTGAGCTACTATGCATAAATTTAGTCTGAAGAGGAAATAATTATTCATCCTCTCACATAAGTTTTTTCCTCGGTTTGACCGCTCGACTAGAAAGTCCGTGCCTCGTACGCTTTTAATCAACCACCTGTGACGCTTACCTTATAAGGCCTCAAAACATCGACTGGGATAGATTGCATCATCAATGTCCTTAAATACGCCTTAGCTAGCTTATCCCCAAATATTTTCGCACAACGGGGGAATTCTCATCTACCACAATGTTTTTTATTTGATCCAGGAGAAAGTTTGGAGATCTCTTTCGTTAAAATTGGCGTCAAGAGTACGAATGATCGTTGTGTAGCTTCTTCGTTTCGTGCCGGGGACCGATATATTTTCTCTCTCAGGCCCACGGAAATTCCCTGGTCTTCTAATTGAATGGACGAGGAAACTTGGGAAACACGTTCATTCGTTCACGAGATTTTCATACACCGCATGAGCATACCTTTTTTTCAAGGGTCACTTTCCTGCAAAATTCAATGACTAACTCTAGCATTCTACCAATAGAATTAGGTAAATAGGCAAACATACGTAGGTTAGTCCACAGCTGATTCTGATTCGTCACCCTAAAAATATGCGCGCGCGCCCCTCGCACCCAAAATAGCCTCACCAAAAATTCGATTTATCTATCAAAGCCTCCCGCATTTTACGCAGATTGTTAGCTAATTGTACCTGTTGTGGATCTAAATTGTTTATTTCATTTGTAACTCCCTCGGGAGAAGGGTTGAATAATGAAATTGAGGGTAAACACGTGCGCGCTTTCTACTTTAGTAGATATATTCGAGCATTTTACCGCCTGCTGCTATTCACAAAAGATTTATGCACAGTGGAATTTTGGAATTTTCGGATTTTTTCGGACGGGCTGCGTTCTTTTGCTCCGAGGTGTTTCGCCGATATTACTTATGCACGCCACCCCCAGAGGCACGACGCAAAAGAGTATTAGTTCATTTTTCGGGGGCCTGGAGATATTATATTTTCACAGATATATTATATTTCCCCTTCTTATCCGATTGCTCCATATTATACTCTCCATTTTATTCAATGAACATTTTTGTGAAATATTTATACTTTTGTCATTCGAGAGTGATACCATTCACATTTTTGGCTTTCTAGAAATAGAAGTATAGGATTTTGCAAAACTACATGTCATTTTCTATAAAAAAAAAGTATTAAGACGACCTCAATTTCTTTATATAATTCTATTATTTAACTTCAAATATTACGTTAGATGCCCTTTATTTTAAAATACTATGATGACCAAAACTTTTTTTTCTCTATTTATGATATAATTTTTATACTTAATCCGATTGTAAACTCTGCAGAAAAATTCCTCGAAAATAGGTGTTTGTTTCCAAGAAAAGGGCGTGAAAAACGCGTATCTCCGTAATGCCCATTGTTGCATAAAGTCCAAATTTGCGCGTGAGAGTGTGTCAGTAACCTTGTTTGTTAACATTGGAAGAGTAGTACCTTCGATGCACTTTCCTTTTCTACTTCATACTTTCCGCGTGACTGTATTATATTCAGTAAATGAGATGTACTTAGACTTGAGAGGAAATTTCTTGCACAAGTATTTTGACTGTATAGCAAAAACAGGTCAATATATATATGTAAAATATGCACAATCTTGAAATATTTGAACACTCAGCATTATTTTAATATGAGCATGTCTATTTACTTGTTTGTTTTTCTTGGTGTAATGTTTTGTTGACTGTATGCCTAAACCCCAAAATATTCCATATTTACCAAAGATATGGAAACGCTTAACCGTCTTAGATTAAATTTCACATCTTAAGCTTATTTCTTCTGTATCAACAATGTGATTTTTCCGGGAAATTTTAAAGTTTATGACTTTTCAGACCTATCGAAAATATTCGACTTCTCGGAAATTTCCCTGTTTTTAGACTATTTCCAAAGATCCTTTAGCTTTGAGCTTAGATTTATCATTTATTATGCATGCTTAAAATGGAATAAGTTTAAAAGTCGTCTTTCTCGGTTTTCATATATCCATGAAATATCTAAAGGCATTTAAAATTCGCCTTAAATTTCCAATTTTCGAAATGAATGAAATGTAGTATTCGTTAATTTTCAATTGTGGCAAATTGCTAATTGAAACGTCTTTGAAAATATCGCGCGTCTCAAACGTCAAAAATTACAAGGCATTTTTAATTTTTAGTGTTTGAGCAGAATCGTTTAGCACTGGAGCGCGACACTCGGCAAAGCCCGTATTTCGGAGCCACTTTTGCCTGAGGAAGTTTTTAGTTGCTTGAAGAGGCCTCTCCCACTCAAAACGCGAGTATTTTGGGAGCACGCGAAGTGTTGTCAGTGCTAATATTAGACATCACAGTTTATCATTCTCTTGTTTCAGTCTCCAGAAACAATGTTATAGTTTGTCGTCGGTTTTTTCTCACAAATTATTATTCGGTATCAAACTTTGTCATCAGTCATTTCAGTCTTCGATTCCGATATCAGAGTTTGTTGTCATCCCATTTCTAAAATACTCCGACATCAAGTTGCCATCGATATCGGAGTCAAAATTTGTTATAGGTGTATTGTATTCTGTAAACCTTCGGCATTCTCCTTCGCAAAATATGTCCTCATTATGATGTTATATGCATTTGAACCATAACAAGTTTTCTGTGGAATATATTCCTCCCTCTCACATGCAAAATATATGTTTGTTTAATTTGGACAAATACCAGCTTTTCTGTGTTCAACTTTTCGGATTTTCACGATTTCTCCCATCTTACATATTGATGCATATTTAGGCTATAATCTTTGAACGCATAATATGCATGCATGTCATGCTTAACACGAAGTTCATATTTCAGGTATATATATGTATATATATGTTGGACACACATGCATCATTTCATCTTTGATTTTGGCTACTTTTAACCTATGGCATTTTGTAAATATCATTCAAGTAGCATTTTTCTATATACTAGAATTATACCCTAAAACCGCGTGTATAAATGTCGGATTACCATTAATTTTATTAGACGACTCTCGGAAAACGTCCAAAATTGCCGTATTTCTTGGGTCGACAATTTAAATTCAATATAGCTACTTCTTTTTAATTTCCTTAAGTGCGTTCGAAACCAGTCTATAAATTTTCCGGCTTTATATTATATATCGTTGTTTCACATACGATTCGACGTCATCGGTTAAAGCGGGCGGGGCTATGATTAGCCAATTCGTAAATTCGGCGCATAGTTTTATAACTCAAAGTATGCTAGTCATCTTTAAAAACTGAAGGGAAAACACTCTATTCGCCTACATTATAATAAGTATGGTAATAAGATGCTTCGCGCTTTTCATCTACATCTAAGGGCTAATTCCTATGGACATACTCATATTAGCGGTGCCGTATTTCATCGCTTTTCGCTTCTATTTTAAGTAGTTCCCCGTATTATTAGCCTTGTCCGTCTAATTTAGCGTTTGAGCAGTCGAATTCTCAACGGAGTGCAAACCCCACCTAAGGGAGCACCTATAATTGTTTTCCCTGACACAGTGATTTTTTCTTGTAGATATAATCAGTGTTTTTAGCCAAACATCAGTAAAGTCGTCTATTTTAAGGCGTAGAATTGTAGTCCATATTTAACCGAAAATAATCTATTATCATTTCTAAGTTACTACACTTGGAATCATCAGAGCGTCGAATTAGTTCGTGGCTTTCTTGTCATTTTTGGGGCGGAAATTTTAATCAGTCGATTTAGTAGGAATAGTAAAAACATGCGCGTAAAAATGGGAAGGGTTTGGTCTTTTCGTCCCATTCAAGGCTTATCACTAATTGCAGTTCGTCCTAAGGACAAAGTTCTAAGGTGTACACGTTATCTCTAGTTTCCAAGAAACTAATGAACATTATTTCCTTAACCATTTCGGATGGTATTCCCTTTTCTAGTTTAATAAAAAAGCGGGTTAATTGCCGAATGTTATTTTTCCGTTAAAATTTTTGCCGTTTCTGTGTAGCTTGTTTCCTTCTTATAGTCGCCGAAAATTCCTTTGATTTTCTCCGATACTATAATGAAAGGAGACATTTCGTTGAAAATACCCGACCGCTCCAGTGAGAGCGATTTATTTATCTATCACTAATTTTTCTTGTTTAAAATTTTTGATAAAGCTGTATCGAATTTTTAATTTTCAGTTTAGAACGGAAAGTTTGAGTGGGAAAATATTTCGCTTCTAAATATAATAGGATAGATCAGTTTTTAACCTACGCATTAGTAGTTTTCAAATATCGTTTCAAATTTTTTCTTTCTAAGACAGGTGCGCTGGATTTTAAATGGTCATTTTCACCTGCATTGAAGGAATTTTGAGATATTTTCGTACGCGGGGTTTTAAAAATCCATTTTTTAAAATGATATTTCGTATAGAAAATTTGGCAAATTTGATCCCCGGTTTAATTTTAATATATATATATAATATAATATAGGACGTTCTTAATGCTTTCGTTCAGAAATTAGTGTCTAATAATTGAATCTTGTCGACGGGTTAAAGTAATCTCTTGACTATAGTTGGGTGGCCTATAAGTAGAAGCAAATTTGATATTCTATCCGCTATAAAATATGCATGTATGTATATCGCAAAATATCATCATTATGTTTAAGGAAACACGGGGGTCCGTTTTAGGCAATTTTTGATTTGTCGCTGTTTTTTTTTATTTCGGCCTCACCCATCACATTTTTGTTGCCTTGTTTTATCAGGGCCTTGAAGTATTACGTATTATTTGCCTTTTAGTAGTAGCCAAATGTGAATATATACAACAGTTTAACTAATAGACTATTTCATTACGCATAATTACGTCTGCTATTTTTGTCCTGTTATATTCTCATCATTATGGGAAGTTCGCCATTATTTTAATATTTTAATGCTGAAATTTCGGTTTTTCGTGAATTGTTGAAACTTCCATGAACAATTTCAGCGCAATTTCAATTTATTCGCGTTTTTTCCAGTTTTGCAAAAATTCCGCCTTCGATTTAAAGCGGGTTTTTTCGCGAGGCCCTTAGGGCGTGTAAATGAACATGAAATTGAAATCGAAAATGTGGCGAAAAGGAAGCGCGAATTTTCTTCTTTGTTTTAGAAAGTAAAATAAAAGGGGAGAATCGAAAGAAGTTGAGATAGCGTGATAAGAAAGGAGGCCTCAGAGAAGCTAGACGAAGCAAAATTTCAAGATACTACATGAAAAAGGGGCGAAAATGTAAAATTTTTGGCCATCATTTGGTTAACACCGTGCCGATAGCAAGTATTAGCATTTTCTCTAACTATAACGATCACTCATACTATTTCTTAACTTTATGCTACTTCTGGGATCTCTTATATCTGTAATACTATCTCGCCCCTCCCCCTCACTTCAGTCACCACAATTTTGCGTCATTGTCGTATTATTTCATCGTAGCATGCTGCAAGTTTCACTATGTCTTATCTTTCATATCTCTAACTTTCACTTGCTATTTCACTCACTTATCATACTCTCAATTTGAATTTTTCATCTCATTAAATAGTGAAAAACATCTGCGTGAAATGGGAAATAGTGAAAGTTTCCTATGTCTATTTTGTTTTTTTCCGTATCAACTTCTTCGGAATTTTTTTCTGTTTATAACCAGATTTGAAATTTCAAGGAAAAACAAGGAGTCGATCAAGCTTTTCCACATGATATTTTCTTTCTGGAAAATTTCAAAAATCACCCTCTAAAAGTTAGTACGTTTCTGCATTCATAGTTTTGATTACCAAAGAGCTACTTATCCGTTGGATTACGGCGCATTAATAAGAATAATCTCGAGATTTCCCCTGTTTTCGAAAACACTTCTCCAGGGGTTGATCCGATTTGGTTGGTGGGAAAACTGTCGGTTCTAATTGTCATTTGCACGTTACGGTAATCGGCCGATGTCAGGTCTTATCTAATTCTATTATATCTATAATCTTGCATTCAAAATACTTGGTTCTTTCAACGAATCTTTTGCTCTCTCGAAAATTAACGATATTTTCCCACTGATTCTTGAGGAAATGGGTCTCTAAAAAGAAGTAGAATTACGTGTTTTATCGTCTGGGCGACTTTTCATCGAAATTTGTTTTGCTCGGAAAATGCATACGAATTAATCGCGGAGTTTTTCGATTTTTTCTTTTTGATTCCTTTTTTCGAACGCACGTCCTCCTGTCTTGATAAATTAGACCACCTATTGATAGCAGGTACAGAGACACGCATGTTGTCGTGAAATCATAAACCACCCTCGGAGTTTCGTTCTCATTGTACTCAACTATTTTACGTCGTATCTCTAGTCAGGTTTCAAATGTTTTTCACCTAGTCCTCATCATTAGCGCAAGCATGATCTAATCAAAAGCCACCTGTTTGTCCCCAAATGTCGTGTCCTTTCCATTGTTCTGTGGCTATTCTGAGTTCGGTATTTTGATTTACAGGTTTGATCCTTAGATTATTCGTATTTAAGATTAAAATGTTCAAACTTCTGCTTCTCAAAAATCTTATTTAATTTCAAATTTCTTTTGGTCAACAACAATAACCGCGTTTTCAATTAGTTTTTAGCCTAATTCCCCGTTTTTCAACGCGATTTTTGTGCGTTCGATGCTTTTCACAGAAATATATCGAAAAAAAAATCTTGTGGTTAGAGAGGAAGAGAGGCTCGAGTCTGATATGTTAAAGCATGGCGAAGGTCAGTGACGTAGACTCATTCATTCGAGTGAAACTAATAGGAGAAGAAGCTGCGTGGTCTTCCAGTTTCGTTGATGCGATTCAAAGACTGATTCGAATTGGAGACTTAAATTCCAATGGCAATTCTTATATCGATTAATTTTCGCTTATATTTTTTGCTAAAAGAATAAAATGAGTACATTCCCCATTGTTCGAATAGTACTGAAGGAATAATATTAATATAATTTCTTTCTAAGTTATATATAAAATAAACTTCATTTAATGGTCACTCCTCCCACAGAAGCCTTCCGGTCCACTCTGCGGAATTTAGCGCTTCCATTTATGTGTTTACTAAGCTCAAATTTCAGCGATCTTAATCCCCCTTCTGCGATTTAAACCTCCACCCCGTAAGTCGCCAAATTAAGCTGCCAGTCCAGACCCCACTACCTACGCTACAAAATAATGTAATACCTCGGGAGATTCCGCGTCATTTGTTATTAGCGTATTATTGATCATATAGACGCACGTTCCTTCGAAATTTCACCCTTATATCCTTAATCTAGGTTTGAGTTCTCGAAATTGCTACGCATGTTATATAGCACACTTAACTGTTTATTTTTTTCTCTATCTACCATGGAAAGTTCATTTTTGGTTCTTTGAATTTTTAAAAGATGTTTTATGTTTTCTTTGTTTTGAAAGGGCGGTAGATGCACATTATTTTGGTTCCTTTGCTGGGTCTTAGACGTATCGCTTCATTAACTCGCCAATTATGCGCATTTCGATGCACACATACACACCGCAATGCACCGATGCACTGGAGTCGACGACTAATTAGCCTACTCATTCCTCTCCCAGCTCTAACATTTTGCACTTCGCGTTTTGCATTTTGACCACACATACAAAGTACATAATTTCGTCTAAATTTAACTCCAACCCTTAATTGAAGAACGTTTTTTGAGTTTGCAAAATTCGGAGACCGCGTTCAAATTAACTCTTGAACTCATCATCATCATCAATTTCTTCAAGGTTCAGACCGTTGTCTGATAGAGGCTAGTTTTAAAAATTCGGAGTTTGGGATCGAAATTTCGCATCTTTTCTTATTTTCAAGCGTGATTTACGAGTTTTTAAAGTTTATCGCTCAAAAATAGCCTTGAAATGACTAAAAATAGTTAGCATCTTCGAATATTTACTCTGCTGGAAATTCGAAATTCTGTTTTCGACCAGAAGGAAGGACCATTAATGCCAGCTCATGTGCGCTTAGGGAAAGAATAAGTCCTGGCACACGATGCTTAAGATATTAATATACTTCATAATTTACCCGAAATTATATTGGTTAAGCTAGGGCGGATCTTCCCTTAAGGTCTGCGTATTCCGAATTCCGAATTCCCAGCTATACGTGGAATATTTACTTTTCCCAGCCTAATGATGATGATCGCCTTTTTTGCTAATCTTATATTCAGGAATTTGCAAATCTCCGCGAATTAAGCGTACAACTTTTTCTGGGGTAATATCCGAGTGGCGCTTAAGTATACGGCTGTTTTGATAGAGCTCCTTAAAATCTAGCGACGTTTCAAAATGCAGCAAAATATTTATCCTGGTCAGTGAGCGAGGAGGTATCATCTGTGCGCATAGAATTTCTGGAGATCGTAAATATCGAAAATATGTTCAGTTAGCTGTTTTTGCGCGTCGTTTTGAGTGCACGTAGGTCATTGTCTTTGAAAGTGTAACACTTCGCGAACTATTATTATCGAATTATAAATATCATATACGTATTTAACTTCTTGGTCATTCTCTGATACTTCCTCGTACAATAAAATTGCTGTTCCTCATTTACTCGCGCTTTAAAATCGTACACGCATATTTTAAAATGACAACTTGGAAATAGTATGATCTTTAACCGATGAAAGCGGGAGACTTTGAAAGTTTCTTCCTTATCCAAGTAATCCTCTCTTCAGACTTTTATCCGTATTGTTAATACGAATGTTATTTGTGCGTTGTCATTAAAATTACGAATTACAAATATAACGAATACCGACGATACCTTTATTTTAGGGTCCCCCATCGCTAGCAGCACCATGCAACTGCCGCCGGCGTTCGTTTTTGTTACCGTTATTTTCGCGCTTCTCCACATCGTCACTGCATCGATCGCTAATAACGACTACGATCAACGACAGGCCTATGCAGCCCTTTTAAAGTGGGGATTTTTGCAAATCAACTAATAAATAAAGGAATCATACACCTATTCCTTATATTCTCATTTTTCCCAACATTGAATATCCTAGAACTTACCCAATTGAACTAAATCACCATTTGTTTTTCAGTGATCTCGAGCAAGAAATGTTTGAGCGCGGCATGGCTGCCCAGATCCGGAAACGTGATACTTCTGTTCGTGATTTGGAATCCCGGTTAGAAGGTTGGAACAGTTTTTTTTTTGAAAAAAATAATAAATATCGATTTTCAGGCGACCGTATTCGAAGGGCGTCCGAGAAGAAGTCGTATCCGCGCAATTGCTACTTTAGCCCGATTCAATGTCTCTTCACCCGATCGTAACCCGGAAAATCTTCAGATTTCGACGAACTTCGTCGATCAAGTTGCCTGAAATTGCCAAACACAAACGTATATCCGTAGCTAGAGCGACATTCCAGCTTCCTCCTATTTACCAAAACGCATTTATTTGAATTGTTGAAGGTCTTATTTGATGTTTCCGAGAATGAGTTTCAATAAGACCTCCATATTTCGTTTCTCTTAGCTAGTTGGTGATATTACGGATGCTTTTATTTCTTCAAAGATGATATGGTGATGTATCACGTTCATTAAAATGTTTCAAGATATTCACATCATATTCATTGAACTGCTACTATTTCATTATTATTATTATTATTATTGTATGCACAATGGGTTTATTCACTAGTTGAATATCGTTGTTAAATCGGCAGCTGTGCTTGTCCGTTGAATTTTCGGTCAACGTCGTTTCTCCAGAGTACGTTTAAAGACCCCACATTATCTACAGTACTCGAGAGGAAAGACGGTGGCTCGAGTCGGGGGTGTGTTCCGCAAAAAAGTTGTTTTCAAAATCGATCTATCCACCAAAATTTCCCGGAAACGCCTCGGAAGTCTCTCGCTTGATTCACTTTCTCCACAGAGCTGATTGGAGTCAGATCTAAAAAGATTGAAGGTCAGAATTCGAAAATCCCAAACCCGACCCCCGATCAGCCTTGACTCTGTTTTCCGTGTTCTTCCTCGATAGAATCGGTTTGTTGATCTCCCGAAGTCCAGTCTCGTGATTTTTCCCTCGATTTTTTCTTGTTATGAATTTTGCCCCGGATTCGGCGAATTTGCTTCAGGATTTTCTTCATTTTTATCTGTACCTTGAAAATGTCGTAGTTTTTATTCGATACATAATGCAAAGTGCAGACAGATTCTAAGAGACACCTCTTATCATTGGCAGTTATTTTGAGCCTTAAATTTATCTGTCAGTTCCTAAGCGTTGATAAGCCAGTATTTATTGACAATGGTTTTGTTGTGTCTGCATAACATACACTCGGTCACATTAAAAATGCTCCCATTTATTTCTTTTTTTAATTTCTAATATTTTATTTTCTGGGCCTGAAATTTAGACACCGTTTAGTTGCTAAACTTTATATAATCTATTTTCTCGTCATATATCCATTTTATTCATTTTAGATCTCTTTTCAGGAAGATCAGAAGATTTAACACAAAAAATATCTCTTCTCAACGCTAACTGAAAGATTGGCCATTTTATATCTCAAAAATACCAAACTCATCAACTAAAACTTTAATAAATTCTTTGTTAATTGTATTATTCGTTGATCAAATCTAAAACACAAATTAAAGCTAGCAGTGCAAAGTCCTATCGAAAGACCGAAAATTGATGATATGACAGTGTTGATATGATTAAATTTCATATGTCAGGAAATATATAGACTAGAAAATTTCGAGAAAGAAAACATCTATGTATCAGAATCTATAATAGTCGCATGAGGCTTTTCGGTTTCGCCAATTTTCAGAATCCTTTCCAGATATTTCAATCTCTTCCTGTTGAACTTGGGATGACGTACTTGGAGCAAAGCTGCTCTGTCATTCAAGACTTGTTCTGCATCTTCAACTTTCACGCCATCTAAAAAAATTCACTTTAGTCAAAGTGTAAGTAAACTAAAATCATACCGGGCAATTGCCACTTGAATATCAAATATCTGGGACTTGATCTGAAAAAAAACCATCATTTTTCAAATTAGAGTTAAAATTACGTTTTCGACCCCGTTTCCGAGGTTGGAATAGTAAATGAAGGCTGAGGTAAGTCGCTAAATTCTACGCCAGGAGGTTCAGTCGAGCCCCACTGGCCAATGACGAAATCGTCGGTTGATCCAGTGATTACTCTAGGCGAAGAAAAATCAGACGGCCAAGTGCTCGTCGGATGCTCAGGAATGTCTGATGGGATAGGAAAATCGGTTGGAATCGACTCAGCCAACTCCGAAATGTCAGGGTTGGGAAAGTCCATGTAGTTCGGAGTACTGCTGATTTCTACCTGCCCTTCTTCAGTAGGAATTTCGGACGGATGCGGTAAATCCGTCGGTAAGACGTACGATGTTCCAGTTGTGTTATCGATAGGCAAGCCAGTCATTTGATTGGGGAAGTCCGTGTAGCTGATGATCGTGCTTTCATCGATCGTGAAGTCGGGTGGAGTCGGATAATCTGTAGGCAGAGAAACCGTGGTATTTTCTTCAATAGGAAGATCGGTCAGATTAGGAAAGCTGGAGTAGTTCACCGTAGTGGATTTGGGAAGCTCGGAAGCTGTATTTCCCTCAGTGAAAGGAAATTCAGATGAAACTCGCGGTTCGAGCGTAGTTGATGTTGAGAAATCGAGATCCCCAGGAGTTGGCATACTGACGGTGATATTCCGATCAATCTCAGGGAACGGATTGGAAGGAGGGAAATACGTAGACATACTTGGTAGCTCGAATTCAGTAGGGTTTGGGAAGTCGGTAGCTGGTTCTTCATAATCTTTAGGCCAGGTGGGTGGACTTGGGATTCCATCAGTGAACTGACCAGGTGGGGGAGGAGAGCTTGGAAGTTCGGAGGGAGCTACTTCGGTCTGATTCCATGTTGTTGTAGTTCCTCCTGTTATTTCGGTAATGCTTAGGTAAGTGGTGAGATCGCTGTCAGGGATCAAAGTCGGAAATGGAAAGTCGGGTGGATAAGTCCCAGTAAAAGTCATTTCAGAAGAAGCTGTTGCAGGAGGAACGGTTGATTCCGATTCACCCTGGATTGAACTAGGACCAGTCGAATTCTCAGCAGTAGATACGCCTCCGGACCACTCATCAAATGTAGTGGATTCGATCTGTGGTGGTTCAGTGGTTAGAGATGGCGATAGAGTTGACTCCATTGTAGTTTCAACTTCTGGAGGCTCAGTCTTGTAGGGAAGTGTGGGAATCGAAGGCTGTTCAGTTGAAGCTGTGATATTTGAAGAAGTAGGAGAAGACACTGGAGGCTCCATCGTCGACGTCCCTTGTTCTTGCCCAGAAGGGTGCACAGTGACTTGGCTATGACCTGGTTCAGAGGTGGACTGATTAATTGGAAACTGATCTGAAGGAAATGGAAAATCCGGTGGTGACGTGCTACCTCCCATATTTGGCAGATTGGCTTCTGGACCTATTGAATTCATTGTGGCATTTCCAATTGGCAAAGAAGTAACGTTTGGAGGGCAGACTTCAATTATCGGAGAGACATTGAGGAGTGGTGGAAAGGGGAAAGGGGTCACGGTGACTTCTGGAATTTCAAGCAATTTCTTTCAGCGCAATGAAAATGCTTTACCTTCTTCATGGATAGAGTCGAGGAAGTTCGTGGGTTTCTGGAGCTCCCAAAGTTCAGGCGCGCTGGAAACTCTGTGCTCCATCTCCACACAAGTTAGATTCGTATTGATGATGATGTGGGGTTGGCCAATGGAGCTTTGAAGATGACTATGCTTGGAATTTACAGATGTCTTCTCGATTGGACTGGACATGTTGATGGAGGATCTGCTGATGTCCATCGTTACGTTGCCTTTACTGTCCATTTGAACTGTAAGCGAGGCAGCGGAAATAGCAACGTCGTTCCCCTCCACGCTTTGATTCCGGTCCATTGTTATGAAGCCTCCGTCATTTGTGAAAATCGATCTGAAATTCTTCGGATCTTCAAAAAATAAAAGTTTCAAGATTAACCTTGATGGCGTCCTCACATAAGCACGCAAAACCTCTCCATCATGATTGACAACTATCTCTTCCTCCTCGTGAGAGACCCTGATGGAATCTGAGTCGAAATAGATCTTGTATGGTTCAGAGGATGTGAAAGTCATGACATCGTTTGGACCATAAATCTTGACAACAGTGCGATTTTCATTAATCTCCAATCGCGTCTTCCCATTGTCGATCAAGATGATGCCATCGTCAATTTGCACTGTGGCATCGTATTGGGAATGGTCGGCTGAACTTGTGAATTGGACAATTAAAGCACGTTTCGAATTTACCATCAAACAAGACACGATCCTTCTCAACAGTTAGAGTATACTGCTTTATAGCTGGAAGCTGTTGGGTATATCCGCCAGTTATAACTCGATTAGCGTTAATAGCCTAACATTTCAAAATAGTTACGAGTTTGTCAGCGTCCTACCTGAAGCATGAGCCTGTTCCCTCTACCGCTAGTATCGATGAACGAGAAATTCGTGGAGCCTTCAAAAATCTGAGTGAATACGGAATTTCCATCGTCGGCAGTTCTATTCGAGGTTACATACAACTAAATTTGTCTTAATGTCAAGACGAAGATCGAATCTTTTTACTTCTAGAAAATCTGAAGAAGCTTGCATTAACGCGCAATTGGATAGACTGATTTCTGATGAGATATTCCTTGCTGTTACATTCGCATACGTGTCGAATGGATCAATTATAACTTGGGAGCTTCCAGCCCAGACTGTTCCTTGCAGGTGTCTAGATTATCATAAGTCTAAACAACTCTATGAGATCCCATACTTCTCATTAACGTCGACAATAGATCCTGATGATTCCAAGGACGCGAAACTGTTATTGGATTTTATATTCGAGTTGATAGAACTGACCTGAAAACCTTGATATATATTCAACATATTGTTATCCTACAAAATTCGACCTGAACATGCTTCGAGGGTAGAGTTTGCCTAATCATGCGTCGTTTGCTAATGGCTCTCGCTGTAAAAACACAGTTCAATGCCAAATACAGACACAGTAATGGGGGATGATGGAATTTCATGAAGTCATGAACGCTCGGGAATCGTCGGTGAAATGTGAAGGTTGGGGGGAGTAATTGCCGAGATGAATGCCGCGCCGCTATAGACTAAAGCCGATACATCTAACTGGATGAAGCCCCTATGAAATCCTAAAGGTGGAGAGAGAGAGAGGGAGAACGACGGGAAATTGCTCCTGGGAGGAGGGAAAAGTTAGAGAGAGACCGCGACCGAAGGTTTGACCGACTCTCATGAAACATGTGTTGCCATGGATTTTGTGTATGTCAATTGCGAGAGTAGCCCATTTATGGATAGATGCAAAAATGTGTAGACGCTATCATAGAAGATATTGCCGAAAATCACTCAGATTAGATTGTAGTAGGATAGTAAAACGCTAAAAATATACACGAAGCCATATACCTTTTCGCAATCGAAAAATGCAAAAATGACATGAAATTTTTGACCGTAAATAAGCATTGCCCAATTATGAAATTTTATCCCGATTTTCCTGCCCAACACATCTTCGCAACCCATTTGTTTTAATTTTTATCTTCTTTACTTATTGTGTATAATCGTATGTAATATGAGGTTAGAATTTGATTATCACCAAGAGCAAACGGTTTTTACCCACCTCCATATAACATTGCTCGCTAAACTCACGAGAAATACGAAAGGAGACTTTTCGTTTGCATTCTTCAACACTGGGCGCGAAGCGTGGGAAAAAGAGGAGGGGAAGTAAGATGGACGAAAGAAAAGCGAAGGCGCAAACCAAGTGTGCGCCTTTTTTCTTCAATGAATTTTTATTTTCACGCATTTTGTGTTAATTTTTCGTTAATTGGGGTAATTAACGTTAATTGGCCTCAGGTTTGGCGACTATGGGCAGGAAGACGCGCCGGACGATCGATTACACAGAACTCAACGCGCTGCTCTCCAAGAAAGTTCGTTCTTTTTCGGGTTTTCGAAATTCTTCTTCATTTTTATTAAATTACCCCCAATGCTCTGCTAATTAGGTGATTAGTAGGGGTATGCGGAATGTGAATCTTTAAAATTCGGAATCGGCATAGTTTTTCTACGACCCAAATCGGAGTAAAAATTCTGAGGCCCAAAAACTCCGGAATCGGAATCGTAATTCCACACACCCCTGGTGATTAAGTCTGCATTAAAGAGGGATAATTTTCTCCAGGAAAGTTGGATTTTGTTGATTGAAGTTGGAAATCATGGAGCAATTTTGGAGTTTTTCGATTTTCAGTGCGTCCAGCCTTTTCATTCGTCCCACATCTATTTGAACGTGGTGTTTCGACTGGACAGATTTCGGCAGGTCTTCAAGTTGCCTGATGTCGGCGCCAGGGACTTCGACCTCGCTCTGCAAATGTCCAAAGACAATTATCGAGCGGGTAAATTTTTGCTATCGTTGATTGGAGAGCGCAAAGTCGATATTCACCATGCAGCAGCCAACTAGAAATCGAATTTTGAGGGAGGAACGAAATAGAGCGAGTCGCGTCGAAGAGAAACGAGAGACGAATAGCGCAGTTTTTGGATATCGATGCGCTCTCTCCAATAAATAATAATTTTGCGGTGAATTGGGAAAGTTCTTATTTACTTTTCAGGGGGCAAGACCATCTTCGACGCTCCTTCCATGCACCAAATCATCAAGAGTCTCGCCAAGCCGTACATTCGGAACATGAGGTTGGGAAATGTTGTATTTTTTGAATTGTTTAGATCCTTCAAAATTTTCCGAATATATATTTTTTAAAAATCGCTAAAAATTTTCGAAAATTTGCAAAAATCTAAGGTTTTTTCCCATATTTTTGAAGAAATAAAATATAAATTTCAGTGACATGTCGTTCGACGAGAAAATCTACGCGATAATTTCGAAGCGTCTTTTGGGCGACGATGACGAAAACAAACTGCCGCACCCACTTGGGGCTGATCCAAAAGCTGGCAATGTCCAGACGCTACCTAATGAGGTTTTTTTTTCTTAAATATATATTGAAATTTTCAACATGTTTATTTTTCAAAAAAAAATTAACAATTTTTTCCCTAAAATATATCTTTTCAAATTGTTCAAAGGATTTCAATTCTTCAAAAATTTCCAATCAAAGTTACTTTTTTCTAAAGCTTTACATGGCCTTATGAACTCGATTCTTTCATAACGTCTTGTGATTACGCTCGAAGAAAAAAACCCTGCGAAAATGGAGAGAAAATGAGCGATCGTTCAAAATATGAATTGATGAAAACGAGGAATTATCTCGCTCGATTGCCAAAATCTGCGCGATTGTATGGCGATGCACAACGGCACAGCAAGGTTGCAGATGGGCGGGGCTAAAGTAGCCATAAAGAACATAAGGCCGTGTTTAAGGATTTTTTGTAAAAATAAAATTATTTTTTCAGGCAATGATCTATCTGCTCTCACGTTTGTTGGATCTTCGGATGCAAAGCGACGAGACGGAGTTGGTGGACGAGGTTGTTTTTTATTTTCATTTTTTTCAGACTTCTAAAAAAAATACTCATCCACGGGTGCGGGGCGAGTGCGGGTAAAATTTTTTTTCCAAATTTTGAAAAGTTTTATTTTTTTTCTAAAAAATTATCAAAAATGGTTCAGTGGTACGACCCCGATCAGCTCAGGGCGACGATTTTCGGCACGGACGGACTCGGCAATGAGTACTTCTACTTCGGAGATTTCCGAATTTTCGTCAAATTGGCTGAGGCTGAGACTTAGTGAGTCTTTTTTGGCCTTTTGTACTTCACACCCACTTTTTCTTTTTCCCTACCTTCCTCCTCTACTCTCTCCTCAAAAAGCGAGTGTGGAATACAACAGGTCGTCTTTTTTACCTTTTTTGATAATATATTTTTAAGTATGCCATTTTTAAAGACTTAATTCTTTATTTTGGCCCCTTTAAAATTGAAATTTAAAGAAAATCTTAAAAATTGAATTATGTAAAATCGATTTATTGATTTGTTTTCAGTGAGGGCACTGTCTCTGAGGACTCGCTACACAAATACCCCTGGGCGTGGATGTACAAGGAGTTCGCGGATTCGACCGAGTACAAATGCGTCGCGGATACCAGGGAATCTTGGAGGTCTTTGATCGGTAAGAATGTTTTTAACCTTCATTATTTAAAAAAAAAATCATATAATGTAGGAAATAGGACAATTTGGACAATTCGTAGTCCATAATTAAAGGTATAGGACAAAGTAGGGAGAGGTCTTTTCCCCATACTATTTCGTAGGCTACGTAGCTACGAATTATCCAGGTTGTCGAAATGAGTCAATTTTTCCTGAAAATCGGTTATTTGGTCAAATTTGTTCCTTGTTTTGAAAAAAAAACATGTCTTATCATATTAGGTCTCCTCTCTTCTCTGGGCGACACTGAAAAAGCTATTGCTAAAGGAATCGAGGCGATTTTCGAAGATGAACAGGAACACTATGTTGCCGTAAGAAAATTCTGATTTTTCAAAATTGATGGGAAAAAATCAGGAGCTCAACCGTCGTTCCAAAGTCATAGCCGAGGAGAGACGACTGCAATCTATTAATGAGCGGGAAGCTATGAAGGTAAAATGATCGATTGGTTAAAAGAAAATATTGGCTTTCTGTCAAAATGATCGATTTTTGAATTTATCGATTTTTAATTTGCAGCTGCTCGGCGTCGTTCGTACGAGTTCCCGAATCCAGGCCAAGGAATTGGAAAGGAAGAAAATCGAGGAGGAAAAGCAGAAGACCGAGAAAGAAAACAGAAAGAGGAAGATGGAAATGATTGCGGCGGGCAAGATTCAGGCCGTTCCCGACCAGGAAGTTCCCAAACCTATGGTAGGAAATGGTTGGCTCACTGTAGTTCCCGTTCTCTTTTCGGAAAATGGTGTGGTAAAAGAAGCGAGTTGGAACTATAAGGGGCCCAACTTATTGATTTGGCTTTTTATTTTATTGATTTGTTCTATTTTTAGCCAGTCAATGAAAATGCCAAAAATAGAATGCAATAGATCATGAGAGATGATGAAAATTGAACATTTTAGGGCACCTGATTATTACTTTTATTAATGACCATATTTTCTGATTATTGGTTTTTCGAAAAAAAAAAAAGCAAATCGATAATATTAATTTTTTGCAGTCCCGTGAAGAGCGCTTCCTGCTGCGTGAGGCAAAACGAGTCGAACAACTGATGGTTGAAGGAAGGAACGAGGGGTCGTTGGAGCCTTCTGAAGAGGGAACCTCGACTAGGTCCGACTCCATACAGCCGAGTGGAAGCAGGGTGTAAGATTTTTGTTGGCTGACTTTTAAAAATATCGTGAATTCACTATTTTAAAGTTGTTTTCTGAAAATATGATTCTTTATTACTGCGGGTATTTTAACGTTTCGCAAGTTACTTAAAAAAATGAAAAACCCTTGATTTTCAGATCCGACTCGGAAGAGCGTGAAATCTCTTATCTCAACTATTCGCTCAACTACGACACGCATTCTTCCTCTACGAAAAGGGCGAGATACGAGGATGAGTTGGAAAAGAAGACGCTTCAAAATGGTCAGATCCAAGATGGAAGCGTGAATAATGGACGAATTAACCACAACCAGAACCATTTGAGTGGAGGCAAAAATGAAGACGAGGCAAATTCGAACGACATCGTTGGTATGAAAAGACAACTGCTATTTGACGAGATGACGAGATCACATTTTCGTCAACTTTCCTTCCCTCCCCTATCTCTATCTATCTAACTCGATAGCGTCTCGTCATATGTAATTGCCATATGAAAATGTTCAAACTATATCTATATAATATAGTAGATATGAAAATTGTTCCTATTTATAGTTTTTTTTCTTTCTTAAAATCTTTATTCTTAAAAACGGAAAATTTCATGTTTTTATAAAATTGTGATACTTTCTTCTTGTGCATAACTTATTCTAAGTAGCTTTTAAATTGGAAATTTTCAGACGCCAAATCCCTAGTGGGCTACTGCGTACAATTTCCGCATGGTTCTGCATCGAACGGTCACAGCGTTCCCACTCTGAACGAATTCTACCAGTACCTCTACGCGCCTGCTTGGATGAGGACAGAGGAGGCTTATCGGTAATTTAAAAATCAATATCTATCGATTTTAAAATTTATTGATGTTTTGTTTCAGAAATGAAGTGATGGTTCTCGAACGACTCGTGAAAAGCACGCTCACCGAGTACTATGTGGAGTGGCGACAAAGGCAGAACGCGGTAAATCTTCAATAATAAGAAAGGCAAATGATACGAAGAAAAGTTTTTTTTTATCTTTCTTTTTCATGGAATAGTTTGTTTAAAATTAATTTCAATTTTCTAACTTTAGTTTTTTAAATTTTTATTTTGCAGTGGAGCGCATTCGAATTCTTCCTGGCCCAGCTCCAGTCTCCGGCGTCGGCAAATTCTCTCTCGAGGCTCAACGTCGTTCAGCTGATTGATTGGCTCATCACCCAGAGAAATCCGCAGGACTCGATTCAGAGTAAGGAAAATTTGCACATTGTATTTTAGACGAACTTCTGAAGACTTTTAGTAAGAACTTGGGAATTATTTTCGAGTTCAAAGTTGAAAACTTTCATTCTTTGGTTTGGGGCTCAGTCTTCAATTATTTGTTACCACTTGTTGAGATGAGAATTTCAGAAAGCCTCCTCCTTCGCTCGGTGAGTTTCATCTCGACGGCCTGGATGCTGACCTTTCAAATTCAGTCTCCCGAGGATGCGTACGCGAAAGCGATCCTCACGTCCATGGAGAATCTTCTTAGGACTTAAGTATTGTACGAAAACATTACGTTGGACAGCAATTTCTGTTATCCCTTTTCTTGCTCTTTAATTTCGGAAATGTAGCAGAAATTATCGCTCAACCCAACGCTAGGATTTACAATTTCATTTCAACAAATCGCGCGTTTAATTTATTTCGTGTCTTGGTTTTCTCATAGCATTTATTTAATTTGAACCAGAGTTGTGATTCGATTTTTGAGTGGAGTTATTATTATTTGTGAAATGTAAAAGATAACTCGAATTCGCAAATTACTTGAAAGGGTTTGGGGCATTATTTGTTATTTTTAGTAGGTGAAAGTTGAAGAGATTTCTTATCAACATCATACACATTCTTTATCGGAACTTATTCAAATACTTGGATTTTTCCCATTCTCTTTTTTGTATTTCTTCATTTTACTATTTTACTATGCAATCTTTGAATCTTTCATGATACCTATTCGTTGTTTTAAGGTTTTGTCAACCCCGAGAAACGGGTTCGCGCACAGTTTTAAGTCTCTGGTGTTAGTGTCCGATCATAAATACCGTGACTCCTAAAAACGTACATCTTTAGAAACACGGTATTTCTAAACTTGATGATTCTCGCATAATGGCAAACTAGGGGTTTTACTCAGATTCTATCTTTATTCGTAGATTTCTCAGTCTTGCACCGTTTGACATCCTTGTATCTTAGATCTCTCATCCCTTTGAACGTTTTAAACTATTTCGATCTGGACAATAAAGTATTTTGAAAAGAATGACGTAGTGATATTGCACCGCATAGACTAATTAAGGGTAGAGGCCAGGCTCGAGTTCATCATTTTGAATAACTCTTGCCATGAATGGGTTGTATCGAGTATTGGATAAGATACGATCTGTGAAATAACCGCGTTCTGCTCTGTTTCGTTCGCTCGCTGTGACCTTCTGCAGAAATTCGCCTCCCTCTCTCTCTTCTCCGATGGTGTGCTATTCACAAGCAGCGTTGCGTCCCCTCTTCAGTCGCTCCTCTCCCCTTCTTCCCCATTCTTTCTCTCCTTTTCCTCCCACTATTTCTTCCCGTTCTTCCTCTTTTCTCCCACACACTTTCCTCTCACAACACACATCGATCGATTTAGATTTATTCCGCTTATCCAATACATAATGTAGTTGAGAAGAGTGTATGTGTGTCTTACTGTCTAAGTGACTCTCTCACTCCTTTATGCTTCAAGCAATTACAGTCACACACTTCCTTTCCTCATTTCTCTCGCCCATTTTCCTCCCAAGCATTGTTTAGGAATTACGGTTTTATCATTACCGGTTTCAGATTATCGAGAGTGGCTCTTAGGAAAAATGTCGATCTATGCCAATTTTTCCCATTTATGCATTGATTTACTTTTAGATGCGTCGATGATGTTGATATAATCGAGAATGCGACGCCCGAAAAAGTACGGTGATTAGATAAAGGTTGCACGCCGGAAATGCCTCCTCAAATAGGGGACTGGCATGTTAAATTCAAGTATGTATTTTTATTGCTGCTTTTTAGGTAGATTTGAAAATGACCTTGTTTTTGTTTTCTTATGTTCAGTCTGATAAGCAATGATTCAGATTAACCTCCTCGCTGATAAGTCATCGAACATTTCTCTACCTGGTTACACCTTTGTTCCTGCTGATCCACAGTACCTCGGCGAATCAGGCTTCTTCGTTCAATTTGGAAAAAGTCAGTTCGGGGGTTTTTCTCGAAATATTGATTTTCACCAGTTTGTTCCCCCAACTGTTGTTATCACCGCCGATAAGACACATAGCCTTGACGAGTGATAAAAAGCGATGCGAGAGAGATAATCATTCTCAAGTTTCCTGCATTATTTTTAGAAAATCAATAAACACAAAGAAAGCAGCAGCAGAGAAACAAATTAACGAAAACGCGCGTATAGAGGTTTCGGGAAATTAGAACGCTCACTGAAACCTCCTAGCCGAAAAACCCTAACCAGTTCTTGATTGGAAATGAAAACGCGAAGGAAAGCTTCCGATGAGAATTCCTCAATCGAAAACTATTTTTAAAAGTGTCATTTATTAATTTGGCCGTTAATAATCACTAAATTTAGTCGTCCGCTCGATGCGACAAGCCCTGTTTTAATGGTGTTTGCCTAAATGGAACGTGCGTCTGCACTAAGGGCTGGACAGGGCAGAATTGCGATCATTGTGCCGGAAGAGTCCGGTATTCATAGCAAAAACGTATAAATTAAAGTAGAGTTCCCAGATTAACCCCAAATACCCTACAAACGAATATCACGGATGGTCCTTTGCACTATAATTCTCAATCGAGGTGCTCTTGGTTGATCGATAGTGCGGATAATCAGGTATATTATTTTAATGTGTCATTAAAATAGAAACCATATTTTAGACCACGACCCCCGGTCCGTTAAATTTGAAAATCGATACGTTCAATACGGAATGTGGCTGGGATTATTTATACATCTACGACGGAGATGGGGTTTGGGGCAAGCAGTTGGCGGCCTTATGGTATTTATTTATTTATTTTATTTTAAATATTGCCTATTTTGAAATTCAGCGGCGATCAACCGCAACAGGAGCTGCAGGCCTCTTCAGGGCGCGCTTTCATCTACTTTTCAAGTGATCTTGCAATGAATTTGGACGGGTTCAACATTGTATACGAGTATAATAAGTAGGATTTCATTTTTTTTAAAAATATTATTTGGCCTTTAATAAGAGTTCTTTGGATTTTAAATTAACATACGTATTTTCTGTATTATTTCTAATCAAAAATGTGGAAATAGAATTGAAGTACAGGAATCCTAGTTTTCTTTTATAATCCAAGAACTTGTGATATCACTCAATGCTTATTTTAAGATGTTCATATAACTGCTCTAAACACGGCATTTGTAAGGATCGACAATGTCATTGTGATGTCGGATATACGGGTATTTTTTCCAATTAATTTTTAATTTTTTATTTAAAAATCCAGGTGACTATTGCGAATTGCGCATATGTAGCGAAAAGGACGAAGGCTCGGCAGGTCCTTGTGAGAATGAAGGCACCTGTAAAGACAGGAAGTGCAAGTGTAACGAGAAGTCGCATGGTATGCAATTTCAAATAAATTTGTTTAAAGTTGAATAATACAGGCGATTTTTGCCAATATTCTTCGGATGAAGGCGCTTGGGATGAAATTCGGACGGTGAAGCCCCGTCCTGTCGGAAGGGCCAGTCAGGCTTCGATACTTATTGATAATACAGTCTGGCATATCGGTGAGACATGAAACTGTTTTCGTCTTGCCTCTTTTATCTGTTATTATCATCAGGAGGCGAACATTTCGATAGCTCTCAGTCGACCGACGAGGCTATGATTCGAATTTACGATCTGGAAGCCAAGTCGTGGGAATTCGTCGACGACCAATCCGGCACGGTCCCGAAGAACCGATACGATCACACAGTGGTTCGATACAAGGTGAGTCATTTAAATCGTTGATACATTTGAAAGCTCCAAATTGTAGTCCCGCTTGTATATGTTCGGGGGCGTTATTGATCGAAGAAACATTACGAGCGAATTGTGGAGCTTTGACATCACATCTAGGAAATGGGCCCTTGTCACCGGAGAGAATGCCGAGATTGCGGTATTTCAAAAAGGTTGAAATGAAAATTTGTACCTTTCAAATTACAGAGCCCCCCATTCGCAGTAGCTGGACACACAGCTCACGTATATGGGTCGCAAATGTTTGTGTTCTTTGGATACAACCCGCTATTCGCTTTCATGCACTACGTCCAAATTTACGATTTTGGTAGGGATTTATCTAATCTTTCAAATTTAAATATTTTTGGTTTGTTTTTAGAAAACAATCAATGGTCCATCAGCAATACAACTGATCAAGTCTACGGTCGGTATAAGCATACTTCTGTTCAATACAATGGCCTGGAAGAGCCATCAGTCCTGATATATGGAGGAACGTCGAAAGACAACAACATCACCGATTCTCTGATAAAATTCGACCTGAGGAAGCATCGATGGACCGTCCTACCATCGTCGGGGCTCCAATTAGTGCAGCATTCCGCCACTCTGGTTAACGGGCTGATGATGATCGTTGGCGGCAATGGGTATAATGCTACAGCGCCAGTGTATCGCCAACAGTGCTTCGCCAACTACGTCTTCTATTACGATATCGCCTGCAGCCAATGGCTATTCGGCCTCCAGAAACCCCCTGAGCAGTTAAAGAGATACGGACACACGGCGGTCACCTGGAATGGCAAATCGTACATCTTTGGAGGTTACAATGGCAAGATGCTGAATGACGTCTGGCGCTTCGAGCCCGCTCTGTGCTCCTCCACGAATCGTCCCGAGGATTGCCGAGGCATTTCGGAAGGAACCAAGTGCATCTTCCAAGAGCGTAGCTGCCAAAGAGTTGACCCAAACACATCCTACAAGACGAATTTCATCGATGCTGTTACTATCAAAGCTGACCCAAGACGATCGTTCGTCCTCTGTTCAACCTCACCGACTCGTCAGGCGATGGAGACATGCAACGAGCACAAAGATTGCCTTTCATGCGCTTCAAAGTCCGGATGTGGATGGTGCATTTCGGGAAGCCAGTGTCTGCCAACCGAAATGCAGTGTGTGGATGGACTCTCGACGATTCTGACCAATTGGGAGAAGTGCCCTAAAGCACATTCAGCCCCTCAACTGCGACCGTGCAGAATGGCGACGGATTGTGGAAGCTGCCGACTTCTTCCTCATTGCAATTGGTTCCACGTGGACAAGCAGCAAGAAAAGTGCATCTCCAGGGAGGAGCAGCTGATTTATGAGCAGGTATAAATTTCAGCGACAACAACAAACACTTGGAAGAAAATATTACCATTTTCAGGAGGCAGCGAATCGAGAGCTTCAAAGACTTCAATCTGCTTCTTCGGCTTTGCATCTGGGTTCAACGTCAGCCCTGATCAGTCGACCCATGAACCACAGTCTAGAGTGCCTTCTTCCTTGCTCAAGAAGGTACAACTGCACAGAGTGCGTCTCAATTGATCGCTGCATCTGGTGTCCATCCACGAAGAGATGCATTTCTCAGGATACTTACAGGTGCGAGATTTTCTTGCTCAAATTTTTCCTTCCAATTTTCGTTTCAGTCTCTCCTTCGCTTATGGCCAATGCCGCTCTTGGGTGACTTCGGCGAGCAGCGTCGATCTGAAGAAGACTTGTTTGGCGGATGCTTCTCATTGCTCAGCCTACAAGACTTGCACAGACTGTGAGCGAAACCCGGAATGTGGCTGGCTGGATGATGGCTCTCACACTGGGCTTGGACGCTGCCTTGCTGGATCCGCCAGTGGACCGATTGATCCACCGGAGAACTATGACTCGGCCTCTTGGCACTTCACAGACTGTCCGGCCTGTCAGTGCAATGGCCACTCCACTTGCTTCTCTGCGCCAGCCACCTTTGGCGGTCATCTTCTGCGTTGCGGAGTTTGTCGAGACAACACCACTGGAGCTCATTGCGAACAATGTGCTGATGGATATTTTGGCGACCCAAGAAACGGTGGAAACTGTACACGTAAGGGAAAGAGTGCTATTTTGAAAAATTAGCTTTAAAATCTAGCTTGTCAATGTAACGGACAAGCTGACACATGCAACCACTGGTCTGGAGCCTGCTACTGTAGGACCAAAGGCGTTACTGGAGACCACTGCCAGAAATGCGAACAGGTATATAAGATTTTCATGAATGTTTGAAGGGGAGATCGACCAATTTTTCCAGAAGTACTATGGCACTCCTAGGAATGGAACTCCTTGCTTTTATGAGCTATCTGTGGACTTTATATTCACGTTCAAATTGAGAAACGACGATAAAGATAGCCATGTGAATGAGATCTTTCTATTCAGCGTACCGTACAAGGTGAGTAACTTGGATTTATTAGCCAAATTGATCAACACATTCTTCAATCTCTGCAATTATTCGGAGAATTTAAAAATTCAAAATGTTAATTTTTGAGGTAAAGGTAAAGCACTGTTATGTCGTGGGAATTTATGTAGTGGCGTTAATTAAAATTGCGAAATCTCTTCGAACCATAAAGCCCTTTGATTTGCAGAAAGATACCGACGTGACGTTCCAAATCAGCTGCGACAACGGAAGCGCTTTGGTAGCGCTGAACATGTCGTCTCAGTATTCCGAGGGTTTTCCTGGCATAAACCAGCCTATGATGGTATCTAGCACTTATACACCTAATAATCCTTCCACTAACACTAACCCCGACTCTTTGGTAAATCCGTGCGCCAAGTTCTTGCTCACTATTATGGTTTTCTCAATTTTCAGTACAATACGACTTGCAACTCGAAAGGATTTCGGCGGGTGTACGTGGCATCCGACAAGGGCTACTCCTTTGGAACAGAGACGAACACGACGTTCTTCGTGCGTAAGAATCAAAAGATCCTTGAAATTTGCGCGATTTCAGGTTCGTGTCTACAACTTCACGACTCCGATTACGATCACGGTCTCCTTCGCCCAGTCTCCTCCGATCAACTGGGTACTCTTCTTCGTCATCTTCGCTGCCTGCTTCATCGTTCTGTTGGTCGTCGCCGGACTGCTGTGGATGATCAAAGTCCGCATCGAAGCCTATCGAAGGAACCAAAGACGAATCGATGAAATTGAGCATGTACGTCGAAATATCCGCTATTTTTTGCTTACAAGTTTCTCTTCAGATGGCCTCAAGACCGTTCTCATCAGTGAAACTCGATCTATCCACGCCCTACACTTCTCTCGTGCACAGTCCCACGCCTCTATCCGTTGAGCCTTGTTCCAACTATAAGGCTGGAGTGTACACGCTGGCGGTTCGTCTTCCAACTGGAGGTCGTGCCTCGACGCCGAGTGGTACCAGTGGGCTTGCTGTAGCCAGTTCGTTGTGCCTACTTACCCCGGCTCAATTGGGGGTGAGTATCATTGATTGAAGAGCAAAGTCTCGATATTCATTTCACAAACTAGAAATCGAATTGGGGGGAGCGAAATAATGAGTCGCGTCAAAGAGAAACGAGACGAATAGCACAATTTTGGATATCGACGCGCGCTCTCTCTCTCTCAATCAATAATATACGCATCTTTTGAGGAAAGTTGAAATTGTCTTTCAGGTACTCCAAGCTCCTGACAACGCAGAAGCGAGAAGTCAAAAAACGGGACTCGTCAGGAGGTGTCTCATGCTTCCAGCGACGTTCCAGCGGCAGCGAAGAGGCGGCGCCCAGGCTGCAAGAGCCTCGCACAACACAAGCACATAGCAATTAGACAGTCATCCTCTCTTGTATTTATCGGACTAGGTACTAGAATTTTTCACCGAGACTTTAAACGTAGGCCCAGTTCGGTAATGGTAGAGCTCTGACTTCTATCAGTGATACTTACGGTAAAATTTAACAAAGTTGAGTTAGAATATGTTGATAAAACGCATACCGGTGTCCCAATATATCATCATCGAAGTTATATTGTTCCTGTTAGTTAGTAATACATTTCCTTTTAGTTATCTTTTTAGTCAAACCTTTCTTCCTGTTTTGAGGATGACTGTTATTCATGTTCTTAATCTTTCTATCTCTATTTCATAATTTCTTCAATATCCCTCTAACTTGCATAAGAACCTGTTTCCGAACTCGGAAAGTACCAAAAATTCTGAAATAACGCATTTGTCCTCGTCTTTCATCGAACTTTTTCAAATTCACTTGTAAAAAAAACCACCTCGTTCAAGCGTATTCGGTTTTTCATGTTATATTTTTTCTTCGAAATTTCTACGAATGGTTAAACTTTCAAGTAATATGCCCTAATATATCCTCACGTGTCATTCAAATATATGAATTTTCGAGATTAATAAACTGTTTTACTTCATGTTTTCTTATTATAAGATATCGTATTTTAGGTAAAAATTGTGGACGCTGTGCCAAAATGACAACACTATTTCTGCTCTGTCTTCTTTTCTAACAGGATTTTCTTCAGGACGACTTTCTCTTTTTCTCTTCTCCTATCTCTCCACCCGACCAGCAGCTTTCCCCGTCTCCTTCGTGTTGAAAATTCACCGCAATTGAGCGGTGTTTTATCTGTCGAATAAATTCATTGTCAGCAACTCTGTTGTCTGCATCTTCGTCAAGTAATTACTAACTAACCCAGAAAGTCTCCCACCAAGGGTCTTTTTTGCTCAAAAGCACTCCAAACGTAAATTCAAAAAGAGCCCCAATTTCATTATTTGTTACCATTATGAAATAGGGTTGACAGAAGAATTGTGGCACTCATTTATTGAGTTTTGTAGGTTCTTTCCCGAGTTAGCATATATTTTATGTTATTAGATTTGAATAGAGAGTTTTGGTGTAGTTATGTAAAATGCAGCTTTGAACAGATGCACCACATTATATCGAAACTATCATCGAAAATTGGCTCAATTTGATTTCCAAACGACTTGTGGGAAACGAAAATCCAATAACTTTTATTGTTCTTCGAATAAACAAGAGGTACGGTATGATAGTCGAATAATTTCATCAACGAAAAATCAACACATTTTCCCAAAATTTCCCCTTAATTTAAAGGAAAAGTTGGAAGGGTGATCCATCTCAATTTCAGCCATTTGGCAGCTAAATTGAAGGATTTCATTTGTCAGGATCACTTGGCTTTTTATCGCTTTTCTCGAACCGCTTAACCACGAGCAACATGTCTTTTCAATCATCATTTCGTCATTCGTTTCATTCAGCAACACTTCAAAGACTTAGACTTTCAAATATATGGACTAAAGTTGATATTTTGAGATTAGATATGTGAACCCGTAGCTTAGAAATGTCACAGAATAATAATAAAACTATTCAGGCAGATTGTCCATTATTTTTGTTCCCATTCAATAATTGCTGGTAGAAATCAAGTAATACCAATTGAGAGTTGAACATCGGAGTTGAGGGAAAGAAAAATGGCGTCTAAAGAAAAAAAAAAACTGCATATTTTAAAGAAAATATTTAAGCTTACCGTAAAATTCGTGAACGGCATCATGGGATGCTGCTCCAAAGATTGGTTTTTTCCTTGTGGAGAGGCAACTTGGTTTCCTTCCAAGTCCGTATTTTGACTTGCTTCAGGAACTTCGTTCATCTCCTGGCCTGGGTGCATCTTCTTGTACTTCGTTCGACGATTTTGCCACCAAATTTTTACCGAAAATTTCATCTTTTATATGTTATCGATTGGGAGGGGGCACGTCGATATTCAAAACTGAAGTCGTTTGTCTCGCTCCCAAATTCAATTTCTGATTGCTGCATAAATATCGACTTTGCTCTCCAAACAGCAATAATAAAATGTAGGAAAATTTGCCTACTTGTTCCTGCGTAATGCCCAATTTTATCGCGATTTGCATTCGTTCGGTGACGCTGATGTAGCGTGACGTTTTGAATTTGCTCTCCAAGTACCGGACTTGGTCATAGGTGTACGCTGCTCGAGCTCTCCGACATTTTCCCAAAGTTTCCGACGACCTTCCTGAATTATCCTCAAATTTTTAAAATTATTCCACATAATTTAGAATGCTCCAAAATTTTATCACAATGCGTTGAAAAATTAGCTACAACATTCAGTAAATTTACCACAACATTAAATAAGTTACTAGAACGTTCCGAAAATTTGTCAGTGATAAAAATTTCACCACAATCCTTCACAAACTTAGCAGAACGTTACATAAGTTCAGAATAATGTTCCAAAATTTACCATGATAATAAAAAAATCAATCACCATAAATTTGTTACTATGCTCCATAAATTCATTACATTGTTCCACAAACTCACCACAATTTTCCACAAATTTTCCAGGATTTTCTGTGGATCGCTTCTTTTCCATTCCGAGCTCATCCTCTAAAATACGTTCATTATTTACGGAATATCGTATTTGTGCATAATAATTTTTGTTATTTATTATCTCTCTGAATGGCCGTTTGAGAATAACTATATATTGAATATAAAGATAGATAATACACTTTGTTCTAAGGTAGACATAAACCAATCAAAATAATAGTGGATATCTTACCTTTCTTGGTATTAGACGCTAATTCCTCTTTTGGCAACGATTTTCCCCGATCCTTCAGCAGTAATTCGACCAAAAAGCTGGACATTTTGGCAGGAATGGTGCAAAGTGTGAGCCCTAAGAATTATTTCGTTCATTATGAAACGATTAGGGTCTTAATAAGATTGCGCGATATTTTCATTATGTTGCAGACCCCTGGGTTAATGAGTGAAAAGCAATATATATGCTTAGGATATAATAAGATACGACGTATATACCCCGAAAATATATTGAGAAAGCCTTCCAGTAGTATGGAAACATCTTAAACCCGAGTTGAGAAAGGGGCGGGACTTGATCGGATCG
Source organism: Diploscapter pachys (assembly GCA_002287525.1). Taxonomy (NCBI): domain Eukaryota; kingdom Metazoa; phylum Nematoda; class Chromadorea; order Rhabditida; family Rhabditidae; genus Diploscapter; species Diploscapter pachys. The sequence continues at coordinate 71,138 of LIAE01008056.1, read as the reverse complement.
AAGCTTTAAATTCCTATTGGTTGATAGACGTTGAGAAGTCTTGAAGTTCCATGAAATTGCACTAAAGTCCAATTGTCGGTGTTAAAAATATACTTTGAATAGCTATGCTTTCGTCATGTATAGACATTATACTTGCAAGTTATGGATGCGAAAATTTTAATTGTCAATCGAATAAGAAGCCTATTTACCATTCAAATCCGTCTATTGTTTATGATTTTGAAATTCGCTTTACGTAGAATAATCCTTTGAAGTTTGGCTGACTCACGTTGAATTGGAAATAAAGAGTAGTTAGAGATAGTCTAGGATACGGTGGCCTACACCATGTATACTATAAATAAGACTAGATTTCTCTATCATATGTTAGAATCAAGTCCGTAGCGTTGTTCAACAAAATTTGTGTTGGCCAACGCTATACTTATTATTGTGGCAATGTTCAACAAAATGATTTAACTGAGGCATTGTTCAATATAGATAAGTCTTCTGTAGCGATTTTCAGCAAAATTTTTTATATTTGTTATTTTACTCCTATAATTCAGTTTCAAAGTTAAACCATGAAATAATCATGATTTTTGTTTTTTTACATTGAAGAACTTGTTTAATCTAACCTAAATTAAACAAATCTAGATATTTCTGATTCTACCTTATCACACTCAACGACCTATTCTACCACATACCTCATCCTATCTCCTAGCTCTATCTTTTCCTAAAGCAATCTAATTATATTGTCACCCTTAAATCTTCAAAAATCGTCGTCCAATTTAGGTTCATTCAATAGCAGAAATGTTGGATCATCAGTTAGCAGCGACGACTATATTCCTGGTAGGCCATTTCTTCGAATAATGATCATGATAGCTATTTTAAGATAGCTGGCTGTGGGATGATATTCAATTGGTTCATCACCATATTTATTAGACGTTTAAAATCGCTTCAGGTACGGCGAATATATAGACTTGTCCAGGATATGAGATTTCAGAATCCATTCGGCCGTTTGACGGGTTCTCAGGCTATTGGCGAAGCCGTTCATCAAACCGTTTTTGCGCTCTATTTTGCACCTATGGTATTCTTGTAAGTTACATAATAATTCCAATATCATTGCTGTGTCTCTTAATGATGGGAAATCTTTCCCTTCCCCAGATTCGTTATATTTTCTTTCAGAAAATAAGAAATATATGATGAAAAATTGGATAGGAGAAGTGTGTTTTAGTGTAATTTAAGGATAGGAAACTGAATAAACGGTGATAATCTGATTATTTAGCGATATCAAATGGATGAAGGAAAACAGCAAGCATGCAGGCACAGTTCTACTTATCTGCTACGATATTTGCATTTATAGTCACTTTTTCATATCTCTAAATCGGATGTGCGCAATTTTTGCGCCCTTGAAATATAACAAAATCTTCAGGCATATAATTTTGAATCTATATTTAATAATATATCGAAAGTTTAGTGATAGAAACACAACCATCATCATTTTCTTCACCTGGGCTTGTGCACTACTGCCACCACTATACCTCTATGTTTACAGTAGGGTTATTTCGAGGAGGAAGTTTTAAATGATGCAAATTTTAGACGACTGTAATCTATATTATATTGATGAGTACTATCATTTCGCTTTCACGAACAACCCAACTTGTTTGCTTATTGCATGGTAAGGAAATGGCTTTCAGTGTGCCACTTTTAAATTCATATTAATGCTAGAAAAGTGCGTGTATCCCCGAATCTCACTTCTGAAGATTTGAATTGAATTCAAATTAAATTGAAACGTGGTCTATTGCAGCTTTTACCATGGGCTTACCATTGCCAGTTTGTAGTTTTTACTAGATGCATAAAAATAGCACATACCATATATGGCATAGGGATAAGGCCAGCTAGGCTGATTTTGATATAAAATGATGAGGGTAGGGAGTAGATTATTCTGGCAAAAAGTCGCTTTACCTGATTCTATCCCTATGCCCTATACAATGTGCATTATGTTTACGTATCTGGTAAAAACTATAAGCTGGTGATGGTAAATGCATGATAAAAACTACACTAGGCTTGAAATTTAAAGGTACGCCGACTTTATGAAGTACTGCTCGTTTGTGGTGATCATTTGCACGATTGACATAGTCACCGTACTGCGAGTGCATCTTTTGAACGTATCGATGAAGACTGCTACCAGCAATCGTCAGCACGACAGGAAACGTCGTGAGGAGATCAATTTTCTGAAACAGGTCCGAAATTTTGATTCTCAGAAAAGTTGCAGCAACTTGAAGCTCTCAAAACCATGATAAATAGGGTGAAAAGTAGTAAGGACGGAAATCATTTTTCCGCATTATTTCGCACGGCTTGAGGTTCCCAATTTGCCCCCTAATATTCATCACCTAATTTTGGCATTGTTTATGGGCTTGCGGTTTCCAAATAGTCCAAAAATTTTCGTATAAGAAAATTTCAGGCCTGCCTCCAAGCAGGTGTTTTTGCTATCGAGCTCGTCACCTACTTCCTGCTGGATCCCATGTTCCAGAACTACTGGGTCAAATTTTTCCTCACGACGGCCGCTTGGAATTTGGTTCACTCGACTGACGGTATTTTTCACTATTCTTTATCGTATCGTTCAAATGAAGTGGCAGTCTGTGCGTGTAAAAAGCGCCTTGCGATAAATGCGCGTATGAACTATGCGCAAAGAGGGAGGCTAGAACCCTGAGAAAGGAGAGTCAGCGGGGACAATGGAAAGGGTGGGTACGCAGTTTCCTCTGTATTTCTAGCTCTTTTTCGCTGTTTTTCGGCACATGAGAATTTTCACTTAATTTGGCCGATACAATAAAAAATAGCAATATTTTAGGGTTCGTCACCATCTTTTTCAACAAAGAATTCCGTACTGTGATTCCATGCTTCAAAAGTCAGGCGTCGATCGGTAAGTTATTATCGATTGGGAAGGAGCGCGTCGATATTCAACAAATTACACGCTATGCGCCTCTCATATCTCTTCTACGCAACTCACCATTTTCCTTTCCAAATTCGATTTCGAATTTGCTGCTGCATGAAAATCATCGACTTTGCTCTCCAATCAACGATAGCAAAAGTGGTTCTTAGAAAATTTAATCAAATTTCAGTCCCCACTAATCGCACGAGCCAGAAAGACACCGGAGTTACACCGGCCACAGAGCAATCAGCGTACAATAGTGGAAAACTCGATTCGAAAACTATTGAGAAAGTCTCTTATTAATTCATTCATCCATTTTATGAATATTTTACAACCTCATTGGCCATTAGGGAATGCTGTAACGTTGCAACTTAACGCAATAAGGTTGAGGTTGAAGAGAGTGTAGGGAAACGCCCTCTCGCTTTTGCCTACTATCTCGTCAAGTTGCGACATTTTCGAATTGTTATCTCATTGAAATACAAACAAATTTTCGAAGAAATTGAAGGGCAACTGCATGAACTTTAAGAAAAACAACTTTGAGCATTTTAAGTGAAAATTTTTATATTGTCCACTGTAAATGACGAAGCCGTCGCGTACTGTTCAAGGCAGAGGCGATGGTGCGAGCCGCGAATGAAAATAGTGTAACAAGAGGAGAGAGAGCGAGAGTCAGAGACCAGAGTCAACGAACGGCTCGCACCTCCCCTTCTCCCACCAGGGAGAGAGGACTTCTCATTTACAAGGACAATAATTGGGAGAAATATTTTGTCTCAAATTCTTTTCTGAGAATTTTGTTTTTTAAATTTAAATTTAAATTTAAATTTGATTGTCATAACTATTTTTGAATTATAAATTATGGTCAAGGCTCAATCACCAACAAAAATTATCATGAATAGTTTGATGTATTATCGCTAGATGATATACACGCTTCTAAATATCAGGAAAAGTTTTTTTCTAGGAATTCCATTTGAATTTCCATTAAATTTCCATTTCTCACCCTAAGAGCCCTATTGTTCGCGATTTCAGAAATTTCTGTTTCGTCGGCGTTAATCCGTTAAGTTAAGTTTAGCTTATTCACTTTGAATTAGCATAGCGTCGCATCATAAAGCGGGCTTACTGTGGTTTCATATCTATATATTTAAAACATTTTAAGCCTCGATACATTATCCCCGGATTTAACAATTTGAAACTTTGGGTATTTCTGCATTTTTTATACTATGGAGGTCGATAATCATATTGCTGCTGCCATCATATTCTGCGTAAATTGAGTCCGATCTTTCACAATGCAGATCTTATTTTAGATCACAGGATGTGGGATGACTTTTAATTGGTTCATCACTATATTCATTAGGCGATTGAAATCTCTTCAGGTATTGTCAATGACCGATTACTTGAGACAAACTAAAACTAGCCAAAATTAGATTATGAAAATTAGCGCATTATTTATTTCGTCTCAAGTTATCGATCATTAACAATATCAAAATAATGAGTGTTAAATTCTAAATTCTTAGAACCCCTTTGGCCGCCTGACTGGATCTCAAGCCCTCGGTGAGGCGATTCACCAAACCTTATTCGCTTTATATTTTTCTCCGATGGTATTCTTGTAAGTTGGTTTTAAAAAATTTAAATAAATTAAAATGTTTCCATATTAAATGTATTAAGCGATATTCCATGGATGAAGGAAAACGCCAAACACGTCGGCGCCGTGTTGCTGATGTGCTATGATATCTGCATTTACAGTCATTTCTTCATCTCTTTAAATCGAATGTGCGCCATTTTTCTTCCCTTAAAGTACAACAAAATATTCAAGTAAGAGTACGCTTAAATATGCATATAACTAGTCAATTTTAGCCATCAAAACACGACCATCATCATTTTCTTCACATGGACTGTGTCTATCACTTCTGGGCTCTATTTTTATTTCTATAGTAAGAAAAGACTATAAATTAAATAACAATAAGTTTCAGACGACTGTAGTCTTTATTATGCTGGCGATTTCCACCATTTCACATTTACGATCAACGATACGTGCATGTTCATTGCGTGGTATTGCGACTTCATGAAATACATCACTTTCGTCATTGCTATTGTTGTTATTGATCTGACAACGGTGTTCAAAGTCCATTTACTGAATTTATCGGTAAGTTTAGAGTTATTGCTAGCTTATTAGCTGATCAATATTGTTAAATCGCAACGCGTAATGGCAAATAGCTACTTGAAACGATGTTGACTATGAAATTAATGTAGCGATATTTACAAATTAGCAAAATTATTTTCTAATAGATGAGGGACAAGACGAGTAATCGATACGTTGGTCGAAAACGGCAAGAAGAGATCAATTTCTTGAAACAAGCATGTTTCCAAGCGTTCGTCTTTTGTTGTGAGCTCGTCTCCTACTTCCTGTTGGAGCCACATTTTACGAATCTCTGGACGAAATTTTTCCTATCGACGGTAGCCTGGAACTTGGTTCACTCGACTGACGGTATTTTACATCATTTTCTCAAAAATGGGCTATCTGAAAACCTCATGACACGCATGACCCATGACATGCGAAATAGGGTAGGGTTTTGGGCGGTAAACCTTCTTTTCCCACACTATTATGCATGCTGTGAGGTCATGCGCGTATCATGCGGTTTCCAAATTGCTCAACAATGAATCATTTCAGGACTTATTACCATCTTCTTTAACAGGGAGTTCCGCACCGTCATTCCATGCCTCAAGAAGCCGGCTTCAATCAGTAGGGAAAATTTCAGCGATCTAATCAAAAATAACTATTTTAGCGCCCTCTGGGAACCGGAACCAGAAAGGCACTGGAATCACCCCTACCACGGAGCAATCCGCTTACAGTAGCGGGAAGCCAGAATCGAGAACTCTGGATAAAGTTACATATTGATCCATTTTATCTTTCTTATAAGACCATCTTTCAACATATCATGGCTACTTACCCGTTTTTGAACTCAAATAATCATTTTAATCAGAACCATGTATGACTCAAATCATTTTGATTTTTCACATGGATTGTTAATGTTTTATGGATAAATACACGCTATAAATAATTTTGGTGAATAAAGACCGCCCTCCGATATTTTCGAGAGACGAAAAGAAGGCATGCTCTTTTACTTTCTCAATATGACACATTATTATTTCTGTGGGTCGGTTTGCTGCTGGTCGAGTTTTGAGAAGTCTGAGGAAAAATGAAAATTTGATCTTTCTCATAGGAGTGGTTTATTCCTCGTTAGAAAGTGATCAAATGATACAATTTTGTGAAAATTCAACGTTCTTCATATAGATGTACCACATTGATAAAAAAATATGCTGTAAACATAAACGTCCTGCATTTTCGTGTAATTTTATTTTCCAAAGTGCTTTTTTTCCAAAAATACTCTTTTTAGAAGTGTCCATAAGATCAGCGAATGGTGAAAAGAAGGACTGCTATTGGTGGTATTTCTTGACGAAGCAGAAGAGGATCGAGTGCAAAAACTTCGAAACACCCGGCATCAAACAAGCAGAATTAAGACAAAGAACGCCACTCTTCCCAGAAGTAATTAAAGCTAACATTAATCCATTATTTGTGCCTTTTATTCGTTCCCTTTTGTTCCGATGCATTATATATTTGGTTACATGCAGTAAATAAATGATAAAAACGCCTCGTATTGTTGCAAAAAAGTCATTTCTCGGCAATAATTAGCGTTTTCCTGATCTTTATTGCATGCCAGAATTTCAAACAGAATTCGAGATTCATTTTTGGGTTTATTAAATTTCTCCGATTTGTATTGTCTGAGTCAGATTTCAATTTAGCACATATTTGTATGAAATTTATATTCAAATATATGTGTGGAAGATTTTCGTCTAGTTAGATGTTTTAATCCGTGAAATCGTCCAAAATAGCATTTTAAAAATGCAGAATCCCGAGACTTCCTTCGAAATTCGCAAAACAGTTCTAAGGACTGAAGTGAGACTCGGACAAAAGGGCCATTTATTGGCATCGTTTGAAACACGGATTAGTACGTCGGACTGGGATGAATTGAAATCAAAGGGGGGATTTCGAAAATAAAAGAGGCAGATTACAGTAGAATGGAAATCTCCTTCCCTGTTTTGATATAAACATCTATGCGAGTTTAGTTAACCCAGCATTACTTGTCAAATACATCATCATCATGTTTCTCGATTTTCTGGAAGATCACCAAATTGCTGCCTTAATTATTCTACCGGTAGGAAAAGCATAAAACTTTGTTGGTATATTCTAAAATGATTATAGGTGTCTGGCTCAGGCATGGTCATAAATTCGTTTATAGCCACGTTCATAGGACGTTTGAAAACTCTAAAGGTAATTTGAACATTCAAAGCACTTGATTTCTTGTGCCCTTAGAACCCTTTCGGCTTATTAACGCGATCTCAATCCATTGGTGAAGCGATTCACACTACTGTTTTCACGCTCTACGTGGTTCCGATGCTATTTTTGTAAGTAAAATGTGTTTTTCTTTTCTCTAAATTCGTACGATTTTAAATTTAGCGACATCGGTTGGATGAAGGAGAACTCGAGATTTTCTGGTACGATTATTTTGATCGCTTACGATATCGGTATCTGGAGCCACTTTATCATTTCTATCAACCGAATGTGTGCAATTTTCTTCCCACTCAACTACAACTGCATTTTCAGGCAATTTAATCAAATTTGAAATAATTTAAAATTTGATCGTTTAAGCATTCGTAACACGAAAATCGTGATTTTTATCTTATGGATAGGCACGATTGTTCCAGCATATTACTTTTACACTTGGACGTCGCCGGAGTGCAACATCTTCTTCAAATTCGACTTTTACCGCTACACGTTTACGCAAAATGACTTATGCTTTGCGATCATTATGTATTTTGACTTGATGAAGTACTATTTGCTTTTCCTAAAATCTCATGATTGATCTAATAGACCTTATACTCCAGGTATATTATCGTCGTGATAATAATCGCTATAATTGACTCTGCCACCATAATCAAAGTTCGCTTGGTAAATATCGAGGTTTGAAGATTCAGATTTAAACAAAATTTTAAAACCAAGTTCGATTTTTAGATGCGCAGTCGAACTAGTACTCGTTTCAACCGTCGCAAGCGCTCAGAGGAAATCAACTTTTTGAAACAAGTCATTTTCGGCCTTCTGTATTCCACATCCACTTTTTGAAGAGAGAGTAGGGGAGGGAAGTAGAGGAACGAAAAAAGTGAATGTGGAATACAAGAGGCTGTCACCATTTTCTCCTTTTTTCTGACAAAAATGTAATTTCTTAGGCCTGCATGCAAGCATTTTGTTTCCTCTGCGAACTGATTTGCTACTTTTTCCTGGAACCCGAAGTTGAAAACAAATGGATGAAGTTCGTTCTATCGACTATGACGTTTGTTTCGCTGCACTTCGTCGGTAATGACCTTCGGAACAATTTTGAGATAGGATAATAGACTGTCTGCGATATCATTACAGACGGGCTCATCACCGTGTCGTTCAATCGCGAATTTCGGATGCTGCTACCATGCTACAATCAGAACAACGCTATTCAAAGTAAGTAGGTAGAGAGGATTCTTAAAACCATTTGTCTTCCAAAATTGATCATTTTTGCGAATCAGGAAAATTTTAGCCTCCTACCCGTCTCGCGGTACCTATCCCAGGCGTACCGGAGCCAATTCAGCAGCGATTGACGGAGTAACCCAATCTGGAGGGCAATCGAGCAAAGCTGCTGACTACGATTCGCACATGATCTACGGAGCTCATCCAAGAGACATTCAGAAAACTCCTTCAAAGAATAATCGAATATTTTTAATCTCAACATAATCTCCATTTAAAATGATGTATTTATCTCATGATATACGATAAACTGTGCTTATGGAATGAAATTCGTGATTATGGCGTGTGAATAAAATGACTCCTGGAATTATGCAGCCTTAATTTGCTTCAGATCCTTAGCGTTTTGAAGAGCATACGAGTTTTTGATAGAGTTGGAAATGGCCTGAACTTCAAAAACGGTCAAAGGTCGGTGGTAAATATTTTTCAACCTGCAACTTTTCCTGAGCTCTAAAAGGAATGCTAGCCATTTCCTCGCTTGTCGTTTTTATCAGCGCTCCGGTTTCCTTCACATTGCTGATTTTGAAGTTTTCGTGCTAAATCCGAGCAATAAAACACACAATTCATGTTGTGAACTCTCTACCTTGATTGCAGAAATGTGATCGATCTGATCATTGCAGTGCATCGTTAGGTTGAGTAAGGACGTGGACAATACCTCCTGAAAGACGCCTATCTTATCATTGATAAATTGGTTATTTTTGGACACCTGTGCTTCCTCGTTTGTCAGAGCGAATTGTTCGAAATCGTCCTTGGCTCTCGAGACGACGCCCTTCAGAGCCGTTAATCTCATGATAAGTGTGTTTTGGATAAACTGGAATCGCATTCTTTACTTTGACAACAATATCTGACATCTGGTTTGTTGTTATCAACAACAGATGTTGATATTTGACATCGCGGTACACTTGCACCGGATGATTGCGGAAAATTCTTCGTTCCACTTACCTCTCTGGTAGATCTGGCAACGTATAAATCATTTCTCTTGCGACATCGCTGAATTTGTTCCAACGTGTTTTTTTTCAGAAGACTGATATGACCCACCCTGATAAAGAACTTCTTCAAGGCGTGGCGTTTCTTGAGCCTATTTTCGAGGTCCTGGACTTGGTCGCACTGAAAACGAGAACTAAAAATACGCGAAATCGAGGTTCGAGTCTATTTTTCGAAAAATTAAAAATAACGAACTCTGAAATAACACTTCTTTCGTTCACAAGAACAAAGAGTGTTCAATTGGAATTTCGAATATCCCAAAAGTAGATTCTTGCCAAAATCGGAAAAATTACGATTTTCACGAGATCATTCGTATGACACTCGATGAAGTTGGACCACATAAGGAGATGATTGAAGATTAGTCTCAGGGCCTCTTCCCGCTCATAGTCAGTGACGGCCTTGGTGAACTGACAAAATCGCTTTCTGAAGTCAATGCGCCACTTGAAGCTCTCAGAGAAGAGAAGAACGATCTGCAATGAATAATTTGCCAAAAAGAAGATTCAAATTAGACCTTCAATTTTTTCCAGTTCTTTTTAGCTCTGTTGGAAGCTTCAGGAGACAGCTTCTTGGGATGATTGTCATTAACCATCTTCTTGTCAGTATCTAAGTTGGGCTTGGGTTCGACCTAAATTAGTCGATTTTAGCAAATATTTACAAGCCAGACATAATGAATCATACCAAGGTTTTTCTCTCGTTATCATTTGACATTTAGATTGAGCAATATGAGGGCTACCTAAATAAAATTTCGCCAAATAAATATAAGAATGAGCTAAAATTTATCGATTTTTCGAAGGAGATTTTGCCATTTGAGTTGAGCGTGTTGTATTGAGAATGACCCTGCGTGAATTGCAGCGTAACATTGCTCAGCGGTCATAATATTTCGTGGGGATTGAATGCATATGGTTCTTAGCGTAAATGTTCACGCCTAAAATCAATAGATCATTGAATTTCAAATATAAAATAGTCATATTTAAAAGTAGTATTCCATAAGCTAAAGAGATTAGTGTACTTAGAAACTCAGAAAACACTTTTCAATAAACTTTGCGTACTACTTTATTAATTGCCTTGAAAGAAGTGTCTGAAGAAATGCTATTCATACTTGCATCATTCTAACAAATGAATCTCTAATCAAAGTGGGAATCATTCGATCTCTGCGCGCATAAAACTGAAACATGTTTTTCTTGGCAAATTTCATAACGCTTGTGCCCAAATCGAGTTCCTAATAACTGAAACCTAAATCATCTAAATTTAAACGAAGTTTCAATTACTTCAACCACTTTCCGATTCCCATCTTTCTATATTGTCTTGAAATTGAATTGCATTCAACTGTATTCCCATCAATGGGTTCATCTGATAAGATGAGTATTTGTATGCGAATATCTATGACCGGTTGTCTTTTTCACGCAGAGATATCTTTGATTTCAGGCTAGTTCGAATGTTGACACTGACCATTCAATCAAATTCGCTTCGAATAGAGCGCGTTGGAAATGACGTGTATGAAAATAATAGATGAATGTCGTGGAAAAAAGAGTGAAACTTCGTTGGCCGAATGCAATGGGTGAATTGCAGGCGGGGTGCTAAATGTGGCGCTAGTCGCGAATGACCGTTGCGATGGAGAGTATAAAAGACCGGTGCGAGCTGTTTGCCGTACGATCACTCGTCTCAATCTCTACAAATCCTCGACATGAAACTCTTCCTTATTTTTGCCGCCGTATTTTTCGTCGCCGTACTGGCTGATGAGGCCACGAAAGCTCCAGAAACCGAAAAGGCCACTGAGAAGACGGTCGTGAAGAGGGTAAGCATATTGAATCTTACACCGTACTGATTGGGAAATTTAGGAAGACGCTACTGAGGCACCTAAGACCGAAGCGAAGACTGAGGAGAAGAAACCAAAGGAGAAGAGAGAGGTAACTTTTTGAATATTTCGCTCCATTAATGGTACTAACTTCAAAAATTACAGGCTGATGCTGAGAAGAAGGAAGAAACCGCTGAGGCCCCAAAGGCTGAAGAGAAGGCTGAGGAGAAGAAACCTAAGATGAAGAGAGAGGTAACTTTTTGATTATTTCGCTCCATTAATGGTACTAACTTCAAAAATCACAGGCTGATGCCGAGAAGAAGAAAGATGAAGCTACTGAGGTCCCAAAGACTGAGGAGAAGAAGCCTAAGGACCGCGTGAAGAGAGAGGACGCTACCGAGGCCCCAAAGACTGAAGCGAAGACTGAGGAGAAGAAACCAAAGGAGAAGAGAGAGGTAACTTTTTGATTATTTCACTTCATTAATGGTACTAATCTCAAAAATTCAGGCTGCTGCTAAGAAAGAAGAAGCCACTGAAGCACCTAAGACTGAAGAGAAGAAGCCAAAGAGGGAAGCTACTGAGGCCCCCAAGGAAGAGAAGAAACCAAAGAGAGAGGTAGGTAGATATTCGGGGTTTCTTCATATTTTGTAACCTAATTTAAATATATACAGGCTGATGCCGAGAAGAAGAAGGAAGAAACCGCTGAGGCCCCAAAAGCCGAAGAGAAGGCTGAGGAGAAGAAACCTAAGATGAAGAGAGAGGTAAATATTCGAGATTTTTTTTTCACATTTTGTATACCTAATTTAAATATATACAGGCTGATGCCGAGAAAGCTGAAGAGAAGAAAGACGAGAAGCCAGCAGAGGATAAGAAACCATCTCGCGCCAGACGCTTTGTAAGTTGATAAATGAACAATATCGCTTAAGTTGTTGAATTTCAGGCTTAAATGGCAAAACAGAACAACTAAATTGTAAATTATTAAACGTGTCCTCAACGAAGAGCAATCCTTACTCAACGCAAATCAGGAATGTTTGTTGATTTTTCTCGACGTGCTGTGAGACATTTCACACTAAACCTCATCATCATGACAAAAGATTATTTAATTACGGATAAAAAATAAAATGTTTTTTGCAAAAATGTTGTTATTATTTGTAAAATGTTGTTTTCATACCAACAGTTTTTCTTTAAAAATAAAGGTGAGTATCTTATCACTACACTATGCGATAAGTTATGAAGGCAGAGGAGGTTTGCCAAATCGTCAAACAAAAGAGAAAAATGCATCAACTTCTGCAGAAATTCGTTAGAAAAACGATTCATCCTGGTTCATTGGTTGTTTTTCTTCCAATTTGAATTGAATTAACAGAATGCAAACATGTTTATTCGTTAGTCTGAAATGTGGCACCGGAAAGAGTAAACTACAACTCGTTTGATTTTAACACCTGCAATTTATCATCGTATTCCAACCATCTTTTGAGATACATCTTCATTCATACGAATAGATATTAGTTATATCGCGATTCAGATGGGAAGAACCAGAATTGTTTTTATTCGCCGAAAAGAGACAACTTCGGTGAAAAAATTCGAAAATAGGACAACTGATATCTGATGGCGGTGATTTTGGGCAAATACTGCATCGTGGCTGATTTATTTCCCACTTTAGGATCATTGATTGTTGTTTACGTCGAGGAAAAAGTAAAGATTTGAAAATCACGTACACATATGTTAATGAATTTACACAGGATGGGCCATAATTATAGTCCCGCCTATTCAAACTGGCATAAAAACAACTTGAATATTTTCAGATTTTTTCGTGTGATTTTTAATCATTTTAGTTTATCTCGTAATAATATTACAAAGAAATGTTTCAAAGTTCATTCTTGGCCTTTCTAGAGGCAAGTAGTCAAGGCAATAGTTCGAGTTACTATTTTGCGATGATCTTCTCTTTTACTAGTGTTTCAAATGTTCTGCATTTTATCAATTGATATCCAGAAAAAAACGCATTGAATCATTGAATAATGACTATTAACGAATTATAAACGTCGAACATTTTTCGAAAAAATTAAATGAGTTCCAGGGCTAGTTTTGCAAAATTCGGAACAGCATCCTTAATTACCGCTAGACTCGATGACACCATTTGCGTAAAGATGAATTTCATTGAAAAATAATGAATGTCTGAAAATTGCCTTACATGGGCGATAAAAAACTTAAAAGTTTATGGGATATAAATAAATGCATTCAGTTATAATTAACAAAAATCACCAATTTGAGGTCATAATTATGGCTTACTCTGTACATAAGTAATTGTTAATTATATCAAACAGAGATAATATCTATTCAATGATTATTCGGGAAAAAAACAAGGAAAAATTCGATAAATAATGATAACATTTTTAAATTAATTTATAGTGGGTAGGAATAATATGAATTCCGATAATAGTCCTGAAAAATAGGTCACAATAATGAGCATAGTGAAAAAGGATTATGAAAATCCATATAATATTCTAGATCTGATGTTTGATCATTATTTATCTGAAGGCAGAAAAATAGAGAAAAAAAATCAATTTCATTTGAAAAACAGTGTTTGCATCGTCTTTTTATTATCTTCATCAATCTTCCTTTCAATGAAATGACGTTATGTCGTTCGTCGAATTTTCTGACCTTGCAAACTCGCAAGAAATCACAAAATGCGTTAGCGATAGTTCGGTAACACTTTCTATCTCTATTAATAGGACGATGTTATATGATACCAGAGTCAGACTCTGACTAGTATCATATACTTAACCCCATAAAAATCAGACATATAGAGAAATGACGAACGTGCATCTGGAAATTATTGAACAACAAAGGAAAAAGTACTGGAAAGAAGTTTCCGTCAGCCTGTTCTATGATCCTATGTCATTTCGTGTTGTTCTTGGCGTTCAAGCTATCTTGTATTTTTTCTTCTAGTAAACAGCCTTCGGCGAATAAGCTGTGAGAAGAGCGACCTTTGAACATGACTATCCCCCTCGATTAGGAGATAAACAACATGATGTGACGACGATCGTTTTGGGAACGATTCGGGAAATGATAGGCGATCTTCTCTGATGATCAACTCGTTTTTTTAACGATTTTCTGATCAAAATAGGACTTGAGCGCGGGAAAAAAACAAGGCCGTTTTTTCGCGAACTGAGGCACGAATCACGCAGACGGCGACGAAGCGTCTTTGATCCCTTACGTAGGATGGCAAGAACCCTATATAAGGTGGTGCATGCGGGTCGAAGTCATCCGACTCTGACTCGAATCAGAATCGACTAACCGCAAAGCGATGCGACTCTTCCTACTGCTTGGTGTCCTATTCGTCGCAGCCGCTTGGGCAGCTGAAGACGCTAAAGGCAAAGAAGTAAGTCTTCTGGGTTCGATTAGAAATTTTAGGGGTCACTGTAGTTACCACCCCCTTACCACTACCACCACCCTCTTTTCTGAGAAACAGTATGGAGAAGAGAAAAAAGTGAGGGTGGTAACTACGGAGCGGGGCCGAAATTTTGTAATCTCTACTGAAAGAATATGGTGGATGTTTTCCTTCATCTTGTTTCATATAGATTGAGATTTCAATTAGTCTTCCAATCCCTCAAAATATAAATCCTTTTCAGACTGAAGCACCTACAGCCGCTCCGAGCAAAAAGGAGAAGCGAGAAGTGGTATGACACTTTCAATGATAACAAATTTTCAATGTCTTAATTTTAGGGTGTTGATGTTGGCGCTAATGTTGGACTCGGCCGAAAGCGCAGAGAAGTTGTAAGTTTTAGCTACAAATTCAAATTTATTTCAATAATAAATTCAGGATGTTAACGCAGACGCTAATGTTGGACTTGGAAGAAAACGCAGAGAAGTCGATGCTACTGTGGGCGCCAATGTGGGCCTGGGCCGAAAGAAGCGTGAAATTGTAAGCCTGTGAATTTGAAAGCGGTGAAAGTACTGAACAATTAAGGGTGTTGATCTTGGCGCTAACGTAGGACTCGGAAGAAAGAAACGTCAGATTGGGGCTAATGTAGGCGCTAACGTTGGTTTGGGCCGAAAGAAGCGTGAAATTGTAAGTCTTTAAATTTGAAAGCGGTGAAAATACTGAACAATTAAGGGTGTTGATGTTGGAGCTAATGTTGGACTCGGCCGAAAGCGCAGAGAGGTCGATGCTACTGTGGGAGCCAACGTTGGCTTGGGCCGAAAGAAGCGCGAAGTAGTAAGTATCCGAATTGAAGAAGACGACGTCATACACTACTCTAGGGCGTTGATGTTGGTGCTAATGTTGGATTGGGACGCAAGAGACGTGAGGCTGATGCCGCTCCAGCTGAAGCTGACAAGAAGCCCAAGCGTGAAGTGGTAAGAGTTTATCCCAACCCGACAAAAACATTTATTATTTATTAACACAGGGGTTGGACTTGAATGCAAACGTGGGATTGGGTAGGAAGAAGAGGCAATTGGTGAGTTGACTGTTGTTTATGCCGAAATCTGGGAGGCGTGCAAAGTGATGCACGGTTATTTCTAGTGATTAGAAAATCGAGAAATAGCACGCTAAAAGGAGAGAGACTGGTCCTAAAATCGCTTCTTCTCTCATTTTCGACCTCCCAAATTTCGGCGTCAACAATACTGGATTGGATGGAATCTACCACTGTATGGGTTTGCTTTACAGGGTCTGGATTTGGGTGCCAATTTGAATTTGGGAAGGAAGAAGAGGGAAGCTGATGCCGAAAACCATAAAGATAAAAGAGAAGTTGTACGGGGCAAACTTGTTAGTTTTGCTGAAACGAAGAATTTCCTTTCAGGATGTTAACGCAGGCGCTAATGTTGGACTCGGAAGAAAACGCAGAGAAGTCGATGCTACTGTGGGAGCCAACGTCGGTTTGGGCCGAAAGAAGCGTGAAATTGTAAGTCTTTAAATTTGAAAGCGGTGAAAATACTGAACAATTAAGGGTGTTGATGTTGGAGCTAATGTTGGACTCGGAAGAAAGAAGCGTCAGGTTGGTGCAAATCTCGGCGCCAATGTGGGCTTAGGCCGAAAGAAGCGTGAAATTGTAAGTCTTTAAATTTGAGGAAAGTGAAGATATTTATCAACCTAGGGCGTTGATGTTGGCGCTAACGTAGGACTCGGAAGAAAGAAGCGTCAGGTTGGTGCAAATCTCGGCGCCAACGTTGGCCTGGGTCGCAAGAAGAGACAACTTGTGAGTGTCTTACATCAACGAATAGTCCTCTTACTCTGAATTATTTCAGAATGCCAACATCGGAGCTTCGGTCGGCGGTCGTTAAACTTTAAGCCATCCACAATCAGGGGCAATTTCGCTAGCAATAATGTTTTCCAATTTATTAACTCATGACACGTTGTGAGCGATCTCACTTCTATGTTGACTTGTTGTAGATAATAATTTTCAATTGCAATAATAAACACATTTTCACTTATTTTCGAACTGTTCAGTTCATGTTAATAGGTGAAAAAGTTGTAACACTATATCCCTAATCACAAATCTTAAAGTTAGTCATCCAATGTCAAATATCTAAAAATCGCTTTCATCTTACATCACACGATAAATACTGCCCAGTTTATCAGAAAACCTCTAATCTTATTCAAATAGATCACTTTCTCAGGTATCTGATAAAAGATGAAACATCAGGCGAATTTTTTCGATTGAATTATACGTTCAATCTTTGAACATTTCCAATTTACTTCGATAAAAACAGAAATCTTTTGATGTTTGAGAAACCATTGCGATGCGTAAACCAGTTAGTTTTTCTACTATCAAAATACTTAAAAATTGCCAGAAATCGCAAGGACACTTTGGTTGTTGATGATTGGAGAGTAAAGTCGATATTCATCAGCAATTAGAAATCGAATTTGGACAAGCGAAATAGTGAGTCGCGTCAAGAGAAATGAGAGGCGAACAGCGTAATTTTGAATATCGGCATTCTCTCCCAATCAATAATACACCGTTGCGCTTTGTCAGGACGAAAGATAATGAGAATAGTGGATTTCGATGGAGAATGACTATTTTTAAGTAAGAATTCGACCAAGATAACCGGCGTCAGCTGTGACCAGGGGTTTCTTTGGTCTTTTCTCAATCACACAGTGATGATGGCACTAAAAGGGTCTTTTGTATTCCACGCCCACACCCATTTGTATTTCACATCCACTTTTTGAGAAGAGCGTAGGGGAAGGAGCTAGGAGAAAAGAAAAAAATGGGCGTAGGTGTGGAAGCCTTTGCCAAAAATGACGATCGCCAATAGCATGATTATCTCTTTCTCAATTTTTGATACTTTGTGAACATTTCATTTTCCCGAAATTATAATAGCTTTTTTTTTTTTTTTTTTTTAAATATTTGCTACTGTAATTATATACAACAACAAAGGTATAACTTTGATTGAAAATTTATCAAAGAAAAAATTATAAACTTCGGGTCGATGGTGCTTTTTGAAAAGGTCAAGTTTCTAGCGCTGAATTGTATAATGTCGAACTCTTTTACGCAATTTCTCTGCCTCTTTTACTCTCTTCATTTTCAATTATCTCCCATCTGCCCATTTTTGCCTTCTAGCTGCCTAGGGCAATCGATGCCTCTCTCCTTTTTCTACTTTTCTCTTTTCCTATCTTTCTTTCTCTTTTATTCTTTTTCTTCCCCTTCATCTTTGAACCCTCTCATATCCTTATGCTCTCTCAGGCTTCTCCTTTCGTACCTCGCATATCTCCATATAAGTTAGCAGCTGAATTTTAAAATTTTCAAATTATCCCTAGAAAATTCCATTTCGCTGTTCTTGAAATAAACAGAATTCTCCATGTTTACTGACGATTTTGCGTATTCAATTGCATCATCATCATCTTTTCTGGATTAAGCCCCCATGTCTGACATCAATACGCTTAGTTCATAGGAATTAGAAAGCGGAAGTATTTATCTTCTTCTGGAAAATGGAAATTTTCTGAAATTCTCGCTTTCTTCCTAAAAATGCCGATTTTTCCCTTCTAGATTTTATTTTTGTTTTCAGGGCGGCGCGGCTTTATGCGTCACTAGTCGAGCTATTCGCTCAAAGGGATGAGCACTTTCGGGGAGCTGCTGAAGAAGGCTCAGGACGCGATCACAAGTCTGCGGGGTAATTGCAATTTTTGAGCTTTACCTCCCCGCCGATTATTGATTTTTTATGCCGATAATTTCGTACAGAAGTGAAACGTTTTGTAACAATGATCAGAAAAAATGTTTTTTTTTCAGTATTTTTACTACGAGGCGTCCTAAACTCTTGGTTTTCTCTAAAAAAAAATCTCAATTTTCAGGAGGTAACAACTATTTCCTGGGTAAAGACGGCGATATTGTATTTTCGAAGAACAACGTATGCATCCATGAGGCTAGTAGCGCTCAGGTGAATCTTTATGCAGACACGGAAACATATGAATCTGATGCTTACTTTCTCGGGTGCAAGTGAACTTTGCACCATTTTAGTCCATGCGAACTGACTTGAGCCAATAGGCATAGGATTTAGAAGATTTTATTTCATTTCTAATTGTCAGATGGGGCAAAATTTGTTCCAATGCACAAAGGATCAGTAGACCAACATCAAAAAATACAATGATGAAATTAAGGGATGTGATTTAGAAATCTTGAAAATTTAAACATTCAGCCTCTTGTACTTTTTACCCCCGTTTTTTTTTCTTTCTCTTCTCCTTGTTATTTTTCAGAAAAGAGGACAAAAATACAAGAGGCCGAATGTTCACGCTATTTTTATTTTAGGACGAAGACGAAATGCATACGCCTGGCTATTTAACTATTCACTGTCAACAGGATGAGCAAGTCGGTGTGACTTTGGTGCTACAATGGCTTCCTAATACCACTCTTCACAAGAACCCTGCGAGGTTATCCGAAACCCCTCAAAATAATTACAATTTTTGAGCAAATTTCTAGCATCAGAAGCGTCTCTCCTCGAGGACACCGAAATACGGAGCCGCCGAATGGGAAAAATGAAGACGTGCGCCGACGTCAGACGGACCCAGATGATGTGACAGTCGAGATGAGCACGACTGAAGATGAAACGGTATCCTCACCTAAGAAATCTATAACTTATTTTAAAATTTAGAGCGTCGCAACCTCGGTAGCTTCAAATGACATCACTGTGGAGATGAATGGAGACGTCATTACAGTGACTTCCGTGAAAGATAGGCCCAAAACCCTCATGGTAAATACCTCAAAACGAATGATCAAAATAAAAATTACCACCAGAAAAACTCCGAACCCCTTCCGATAAATCATTCTGCTGGATTGTCTCTGGGAGTTCCATCGATCAACGTCATTCCAAACACGCCCATCGACCGAGAAAGCGTCGATGAGCTGAGGATTCCTGAAAATCAGGTATGTAAAAAGAAGATTACCAAACATTTCATAATCCCTAAAGCCATACAACATACAACACACATTTCAAGCGCCTTCCTTCCATCCTGGAACCACTAGACTCATTTCTAGTTTCTCAAATCTGACTCGGTACCTTTCTCTGCATCTCTATTATAACCCAAGATAATATAAACGGGAGGCGATCCCAACCTAAAAAGGGAGGAGAATGGACATGGAACAACATAGTACCACGACCCATAGTTAATTCAAGTTATTATCCCCTACTGATTGTATTATTCTGTGATAATAAATGTCTAGTCAAGCACCTGTCTAATTAAATTCGTTAGCTAAAACTTTTACTGGTGCAATAACATTTTAAATCGAAATATTCCGTTGTATTACAGGATAATCACACCGTTGCAAACTCCGATTCGCCTCGATCTCAATCGTCGATGTCTACTTCTGGAGCGGATGAGAATCTTACCGACCTTGAAGATCATCCAGACCACTCCTCAAGTGATAACGAGAGCGATAGGGAGGAAACCCGTACTGAGAACTTTTATCACTTTATCACTTAGCATGGAAATTTCAGAATTCTCCCCAGCAGCTTCCATCAGCAAGTACCGAGAGTCGTGTGCATCGGTAATCGATAAGACTCCAGAACAATTCGCATTGGAGCACGATCTCATGCTTACCGAGATGAAGGACAAGGCAATCCTGCTCCAATGACAATTCTCCGAATTCTTGATTTTCTTTCAGGATGAGTCCATCGTTCTGTCTAGAGGAAGGGCGATGTACTCCAATAGCAGTAACAGTAGGACTTCCTTGAGTTCTGCCAGTCTGTTTTCAGTAAACTTGGGTTGGTCACCATTTTTGACCCGGAAAAGTGAATTTGTAGGCAAAATGCGCACCATGCGACTGTTCTACTCGAACCCAGAAGGAACTTGCGGTCAATTGGTTATCGCTACGCATGACTCGCACTACAAGGTAAGATCTTAGAAATCGAATCTATTTGACATTCTCTCTTGAAGATCCTGCATTTTCACCACGGCGGTCTTGATAAATTGGCTCATTTGTTTGAACAATGGTCTGCTATAAAGACGAAGAGCGTCAAGGATGTGAGTAGTAATACGTTAAAAATTACTATGTGCTTCAAATTTAGGGTTCTCCAAGTCCCGTCCCCGATCGTCACCTCATCATATCTCAGCCTGAGGTCAGCAAGGGAGAGATGGATCCAGGTAATATCAGCTTTGATTCAACGATAAAACTTCCATCCTATTCGATTCCAGAAGACGGCTTATATGAGAAAGTCAACTGCAACTACTGGAGGTCCCTGCAAAATTCCGATGGGGCTATCGATGATGCAATTACGATTAAGAAGGTTTGAGAAAGTGTATTTTTCGATTTTTAGAATTCCGATTTCAGGCCATATTCTTTGCTTCCATGGAGCCTGAGATGAGAAAAGAGATATGGCCATTCCTACTTCGAGTCTTTCCCTGGCAAAGTACCGTCGAGCAGAGGGAAACCATCCGGAACGATCTGTTTTTGGACTATCAGAATATCAGGAAGAAGCGGTATAACTTGACGCAAATTTATCTCTAATTTCGCACGTTGTAAATCTAGAAATAAGAAGAGCGTCGGTGCAACCTGGGAGATGATAGAAAACACGGTTTGGAAGGACGTGGTGAGAACGGACCGGAAGAATCCCTTCTATTACGGGGACGATAACCCCAATATCGAGACTTTACGGTGTCATCATTACAAACTTTACTTCTTAAATAAAAAAGTTTCAGGAACATTTTACTCAACTTCGCTAGTACATATCCCGAAATCAACTATATCCAAGGCATGTCCGATCTGTGTGCTCCATTATTAATCACTCTAAGGTATGAGTTATTACTCTCTAGTTGAATCGTTAATTACCCCAATTAAGAGACGAGGTGTTGGCGTATTGGTGCTTCAACGGACTGATGCAACTTACGGTTTTCTCATCCAACCCCAAAGGGAATGAGAACTTGATGGAGACTAATTTAGTCAGCCTTGAGCTATTCTCAATTACCCTAATTATCATTGTTTTGCAGGATTACTTACGTGAACTACTTCAACTATTCGTCCCTTCGTTCTACCTGCATTTGTGCACGATTGGGGGTGATGCGTTACACCTAATGTTCGTCCACCGATGGATTTTGCTGTTCTTCAAGAGGGAGTTCCCTGAGATTGACGCGCTACATATTTGGGAGGTCAGAATATTCAAATTTTAGACATGATGAAAAATCTTAGGCATGTTGGGCCCGCTACCGTACCTCCTATTTCCACCTGTTCGTTTGTACGGCCATCGTTTCGATCTACGGCACAGACGTCGTGTCCCAGAAACTTCCTCACGACGAAATTCTGCTGTATTTCTCTTCTCTGGGCATGCACATGGACGCAAGTGTGGTTCTTAAGAAGGTATATAAAATGAAAAATCAATATAAAAATGAAAATAAAAGAAATTTCAGGCCCGTGGTCTACTGTACGATTTCGTGCACCGCGACTCTATCCCCTGTTCTTTGGCGGGGCTTTGCGCCGCTGAGGTCGAGCAGTGGGACAGTCACCGACAGCCGCAGCAGTTCCATTGCGTTCGGGTAACATCGGTTTTTTTAATCTAAAAGTCTGCCAAAGAGAAAACCTTTTCTTTTCGAAATAGGCTAATGTTCCTAAAGAAAAATAAAACGTATGGAATTTTATTGATTTTTTTTCAGATTCACGGTAACAACGAGCCATGTCCCTTTTCGAATTAGTCCAAAATGGACCATTATCTGCTAGAAAATCACATTCTATTCATTTTTGCAATGATATTTGGACCAACGGATATTTTGTCGATCTCATTTCATTCATTTGATCCCTTTCCTTCAAATATGATCTCTGTCGTTGAATTCAGGCCTCTGTGATCGTTAAATATCGCGACATCATCGAGTAGAAAGCTAGTCTTTGAGGTAGATGCTATTTTTTTTCTAAATTATAATCCGAAATAATCTGTTCATATTTTATTTTTATTTTACATTAGTCCGATTTATTTTTATCATTTTCAATTGACTTCAACGAAGGTTCACTCATTTTCTTACCTTGATACGAATTATTCCCTCTTTAAAATGAAAGAGCTTTCCAAACATCTTTGGTGTATTAACTGTATCATTTCCTAAGAAGCCTATTTTTCATTTTACTCTTACAACGTATACCCAATAAAATTTGCTTTGAACTCCAATGAAATCAATTCGTGCATGTAAGATCGTGCTGTTATGGAAAGAACATGGCCTTGGGGGTAGAATTGAAGTGTTCGCATTTTATTCTTTTCCCATACTATTTCCTCCTTCTTGATTCTCTCCACCCTCTAATGGTTCTACCAATGAGTCATGTCTCTATTCGCTGCGCTTTTTTTTTCTCTAACTGTACACGCTAACCTCACTCTCTCTCCTTCACAATACACCCTCATATCTAATGCTCTACGGCCCATTAGATATTGTTGACTACCTTTGCTTTATTTACCCAGTCACATTTTGATATATCGATATTTTAATTTCATCTCTAACATGACGTATTTTTAGATGTTCCGATTTATCCGGGACCACATAGGTGCGGGAGATACTTTGCACGAAGATTCCATCAGTAGCTATACAGATTATCGATTGGTAAGGGCAGGATCATTCAAATAAATTGCTAAATACATTACTAAATACATTGAAATTATTATTAGAACATTTTTGACTTAGACAGGCAACTTGTAAACCGCACGACATTCAAGACCTCACACGGCATGCGAAGTAGTATGGAAAAAGAAATTCTATCAACCAATGCTCCTACCCTAACCATACACACTATTTTGCATGTCTTGAGGCGTTGATGTCGTGCGGTTTCCGAATAGCCCTTAGACAGAGTTTGAAAAATCTGCTTATCTAAGACCGTCCGACATGGCTTTCCCCTCGGCACTACTTGTATGGCCATTGACAATCGACTTTCTCTCATAGCATTAGGCACGGATAAAGGCGAGGTTTTAATGTAAGTAATTTAGTTCGATTAAGATATTTTTAAAGATTATTTCTTTTAAGATACGGCTCCCAAGGCCTGGTTTGGGATGGGGCTTTGCCCGGGCGAACTCAGAACCGATACGTCGCCCATTTGTATTTCGCACTTGGAAAGGGAGCTTTAGTCGCGTTGTGCAGTGACGGAGAATTTTACCGGTTCAAAATGACAGGTACACTTATTCGAAAAATATCACTAAATTGTTTTTTTTAAAAATAATTTATAATTAGGACAACACTTGACCTGCGACAAAGTAGATAAGGACCCAAGAATGAAGAAAATTACCAGTTGCCATATGATCGAGCGCCCAGAAGACGTTCGACTATTATTAATCGGTACTAAATAGCTTGATTAAAAAACTATTTTAAAACTTGCAGGCACTGTATGTGGAAACATCTACTCTCTGAACATAGAGACCCTTGAACTCGCGGAATACCTGATTTTCAACGAGAGTATCCAGCCCAGGTATAAGTCTTGAAATTCCATCGAACTAGAATTTTTTGTGTCAGGTTGGTCGAGCGAAATCCCGAGTTTTCCGGCAAAACCGCGATCAATTTCATCGTTTCGAATCCCGAGAAGCCGAATGAAATGTTGCTTGTTCTTGACGGCTCTTTGATCGTCCACTACAATTCATCCACCAATGAGTTGATCGATGCTGAATTGCTGGATGTCAGGATAGAGGTAACTTGTTTCAGGCCTTTTGTAATCTACACCCACACCCGCTTTTATTTTCCCCTACTATCTCCTCAACAAGTGGGTGTGGAATGCAAAGGCCCTTATTTCAACCGTATCAATATGTCATGCTAATTTCAAGAGTGTCACCTGGACCGAGAATTCTCGATTCTATGTGGCTCAGTCCGATGGCGAATATTCGGAGTTCTCCACCAAGCCCTTGAATCGAAAGCTCGCTCCATCGATATTTGGACCATACCCCTGCATGCCGATACTCAAGGTCATTTTAGCGAAGACTAGACGGTATTTTAAAATTTTGCGTTCATTCTGCTATTTCGATTGTTTCTAGAAATTCCGAACCAATCATGCTAATATCAGGCGGTATGCTTAGAGCTACCTTTGGTGATCGTCATACTCTGACGGCGAAGCAAGGCGACAAATTGGTCATTTTCGACCTGGCCACGCCGATTTTGGACTTTGAAGTCTTCAGACCGGATAAAGGTATTTTCGACAACTTGGAGTTGTCGCGGCAAATCCAGATTGCCGTATTTTCAAGATAATTTGCCTTGAACAAGTGAAATTTCCAGAAGAAACTGGCAATATTCTGCTGATCTTGACCGAGAACGAGATAATAATGATCGATTTGGACGACGAGGAGTGGAAACCGATTTTGTCGACCCACTTCTACCCGCTGCACGCATCGACAGTAAATCGAACCGTCGTGTATTAAAATAAAAGGAAAAAAATTGAAGATAACCGCCCAAGAGCACTGCAACCACGTAGAGGAACACATTTGGAAGATGCTGTTGAAGTACTCCGACGATTTCTGGGTCCACAGTCGGTACTCCAAGCGCTCCTTCCCTTTCTCTGGCGGACACGAGGGGATTGCCAGAGCCGCGTGCTCAGCCTCAAACGATGCGTACAAGCGGCAACTTTACATTGCAGGGTAACTAGCTAGGCGATTATGAAAAGCTAATTGGCATAATTAAAGGCATGAGAATGGAACCGTCCACGTCTGGGCAGCTGGAGGCTTCTCGATGCGACTGCTCTTCGTCATCAATACTGCAAAGGAGTTTGCTGGGTACGAAGACGAAAGAAAGATGATGTCCAAATCGATGACCTCTTCTAATTCCGAAGCACAAAATCGGAGCCACGACAGCGACAAAATGATCGTTTCTGACGATTGGCCGCCTTTCGCGAAGGTAGACTCGAAATTTTTGTTGTTTTTTTTTCCGAAAGTTGAAGAGTTTGTGGATTTAGGTCGGTGAGTACGACCCCTTCTGCGATGATGCCAATTTGTGCATTCAAAAAGTCGTCTTCGACGGAAAGACCGGCAACCTCGCAGTGGCGTCCAGGGGCGGTCACATCCTGCTATACACGCTCTCAGAGAACCATAATGTAAGAAGTCTGCGGAAGTTTATCTTCAAGAATAAAACCTTAAGACCCTGAAACCGTCTTCGATGAACGTTCAACTCATCGACGAATCTCTGATCAAGCAGAATAGCAATCTGAGGAACAACTCGAAACCCATGCCAATTAGGACCACAGAAGAGTCCTACAGAGCTGGATATCAACCGTTCTTCAATGAGGCGAATAAACAAAGGTGTGTTAAATGTGTTCTTCTTTTTGAAAAATACATATTCTCAGTCTCCTGATACAACTCCTACCATCGACAAATGTGACTTCTCTTGCGCTTCTATCGAATCGGAACTACCTGGCTGCAGGCAACGAGTTCGGATATGTGCTCATTGATTGGCGCACCAGGAACGAGATCATGAAGAATACGCTGTTTTCCAACATGGGTAGGAAATAGCTAGTTTTTGCAAAATATCTCCTACATGACTGTTACTATATGACGGAAGACTTAACTAGGGGACACTCATCAGTTCTTTGAAATGCCCATACGTCATTTCATAGTTAAGACCTCCTCGTCATTTAGTAGAATGCCCGTCCGTTTTCCGTCATATAGTAACTGTCCTTCTATATAGATCTGCAACAAGTCGGTGCCCTGGGAAACACTTTGTCGAGATTTCGGACAATGAAGCAGTCCATCAGGCAGACGTTCCGAAGGAAGAAGAGGACTCACACCAACCCCAATTCCGAGGTAGGAAAAACATATTTTCTTCTCAAAATATAGATTTTCTTGAGGAAAGCAAAAACGAGCCTTCAAACGCGTCAAATGGTTCCGCGAACACCACGTCGAGGGTCCAGCAGATGAGGGCTCTCTCCGATGATGAAGAAGACGAGCAACTGCGGCCGGTGGAAAGGAAGATCGAATTCCGAGTTACCAATAATGGTATCAGCCACTGATTGTGTTGTCCATAATCCTACTATTGGATTTTAGCTGAATCACCCCCATGGCTCATCAGATGCATCCGCTTCCTGCAGATACCAATGGTCAGTGCTACGACG
This sequence comes from Diploscapter pachys, assembly GCA_002287525.1. Lineage (NCBI taxonomy): Eukaryota > Metazoa > Nematoda > Chromadorea > Rhabditida > Rhabditidae > Diploscapter > Diploscapter pachys. Next base: position 44,379 of record LIAE01008056.1, on the reverse strand, counting down.
CCTGGAGATGTGATGATGATCGGAACGAACGCTGGACGAGTCATGTGCTACGCAATCGCAGATCAACCCAGGGGGGAAGAAATCTGTTATCTGCTTAGAGAAGTCAAACTGGTTCACGCAGCACCAATCCTGCACATCGAGGTCGCTTCAGAGCCTGGGCCAAGGGTGCGCTCATTTTTCGAGGACCTTTGATGCATTGAGATTTTAGAATACGTCGACGCCAAGGCTTCTCGTTTTCACCGAAGAACAAATCCGAGGCTTCTCCCTGCCGAATCTGAGACCGACGCGGTACAAGTACAAGATGACGTCCGTCGAAGGAACGAGGCTGAAGAAGGCTGGAACTGTGACATTGCATAAGCATGGAGGTAATTCTAGCGACAATATCAGGAATTTACTTGAGAAATTTCCGATTTACCCACTTGCGAATCTTTCGTGTGGGTGCTGAACAACACTGGAAACGTCAGCGTCCACTCTTTGCTTAACGTGAAAAAGAGGCTGTCTTTGAAGCTGTTTCAGGTACTTTCAAGTTTAAAAGGCAACGCTGCAAACCGCGCACGACATGCGAAATAATATGGGGAAAAGAAATCCTATCAGCCAATACCCCCCTACCCTAGCCATACACACACACATCCACTATTTCGCATGTCTTGATGTCGTGCGGTTTCCAGGTTGCCAATCTAAACTCATCTCCAAAAATATTCGCCTTCAGAACACCGACATTTTGGGCATGAATACAACTCTGATAACGCCTATCGGGGAGGTTCTTTACTTGCGTCCTGGAGGTTCCGAGCTTCAGCGAGCAACCTTGTCAGCCCACTCCCAACCTTGGTCTCACCCATACGAAAATTCTCCATACCCCGATATCCATCAGGCATCTCATGGTAATTTATTATAATCTATCCACTTTGTATATGGAGCTATTTATCGTTGAAATCTACAAAATTAGGCATTCTTGTGGTATTTTATTCAAAAATCAAAAGTTCTCCGAGTCTTGTCACCAAATCAAAATATGTGTGCGTATGGTTTTAAATTCACTGATTAAACTATTACTATTATTGCCTTACTTCGCTGATATCTTTACTCATAATACCGTCATACTCCATACAATACTTGTGTTAACGCTATTAATAATTTATTCAATCGTTGTGATAATAAACTATGTCAAACTTTAGTAGCGGCTTTAGCGGATTCATAGAGAACGGTTCTTCGAATCACTCCTCGATATGCGGAGATTTTACAATAACACGCAGCAAAAATTTTAGCGTTATTTATTCGAGCGCTAAATTTTGAATTGCTTAACTCTGATGTATTATCTTAAATACCGAGTAGCCCTAGGCATTAGAACCATAACTCCTTGTAACGCCACCCTTGATCTAGCGTCAGGTTGCAAGAACCAAGGAGTTGGTAGGTCGTCGTCTTCTTCTTCTTCTTTCAATCCATTTTCAGGAGTCATTTCAGAATCGTCAATTATAAGCCTTGATAGTTCAATCGCATCATAGGAAGTCGGGGGCTTTTCCAAATATAGCAATAGAAAAACTAAGCAGACGAATAATTCGAGTATTAGCATCCTGAGGATCGACTTGTTGTCATTGATCGATAACTTGAGACACGAAATAAATGATGCACAGATTCGAATATCCAAAGTGTGCATTGCGTATGCACAAATAGTTGTCAACCCTCATTCCTTGAATATGATGTAATAGCGCAAAGTCTGCTGCGAACAGCGCGTTAATTTCTGCGAATTAAAAGTGGGCGTCATTTATTTCGTCTCAAGTAGTAATCGATCATTGACAATATCTTTTAATCCTATTCTATCCTACCAAAATAACGATGTCAGAAATCGGTGCGTGTTGAAGTGGTTGTGAATTTTTAAATTGATAAAGAAACTCACTTTGTTAGCATAGGCTGTTACTCTAAACTAAATTTGAACGTATCATTTGAATACAATTTTTTAAATCTTACGTATAAAGTTTTACCCGGAGTTTTATGCATATTCATATTATTTGTGCTATTAGCGTCAATGATTAGAGTCTGATTCGTCTAGACCTACTAAACATTATGATATTTGAATAATTCAGTCACCGGAAAATCGTCCCAATTAAAATCATCTAGTTTATCGAATGCGTATTCAAATTTACAAAGACTACTGCAGTTTACACTTAGCGTCATATCATAATTTATCGTTTTCAAATCCAGCATGTATTGATTGAAATGTAATGGCTGAACAGGAGTCGGTGGCCACCAACTATTTTTAGTCATTTCCTCGTAGGCTTTGGGCTCTAAATTTAGAGTTACATTTTTCTTAATCCAAATATTATAACTAACGAAAGCATTTCCACGGATATTCCACATTGGTTGAGGTTAATGGAGAAAAGATACACTCCCGACATTTATAAAATGGATCCGCAAAACTATTGTCGCAATTACAAGTACCATTAAATCTATCGCATGAAATAGTTGAATTATTACAGTCGCATTCTAATTTAAAGTTAATCGGGATAAGTTTCATTGTTAATTTTTACTCACTACTACAAGATCCATACCCGTAAAATCCGTCTGGGCATAATGGCGGCTCTGTGGTAGAAGTCAAAGCACCGACACTTGGATAGATCATTACAATCAGAGTTAATATTGTCGAGTAAAAATAAAAATCGATATTGCGATTCATGCGTTTGAATAAGCACTATAACATCCCACTTCATTGGCAAATATTTTGATAAGGAATGAGAAATTTCATTCCTAGTTCTCCGCATTCCGAGCTCTTAACTTCAACATTCCCAGACCACACCCAGAGATTATTGGATAAAAATTATATTATTCGAGTTGATTTTCAACGTGGCTGTCCAAAAAGCCAAGCCACTAGGAGGCTAAGTTTAATTTTTTGGCATCGCATCTCAAAACCAAAGGCCAACTATCCAATTATTTATCCGATCAAATCTGGTGGCGTTTGTAAAAAGTTTGGACGATCAGCTTTTCCCATGACCCGCGCGTCTGTTGACATTTCTGTGTTCGACACATGCACTTCCCATTGTTAGAATTCGGGGGATTTGGTAAAATTAGGAAAGAAATCCAACTTGCCCCGCAGGTGTGCAAACGCACCCCGAATTTCGGGGCAGGAAAATGGCGGAAATGGAGACACGTTTCAACAGGCAAAAAAGGTTAAAGTCCTCGAATCGGATGACATATAAAACCGGCGAATCTCATGTCAAATTCGACATTGATGTAAGTCTCTGGGGACGCAAGGTAGGTGAATTTTTAGCTGTTGAAAACTCTACTGGGATGTGCGTCTTCAGAATGAAGCTTCTCTGGCTGCTCGCCTCTGTCGGCGTCGCTTCGGCTGCGAGTAAGTCCCCAACACTTCTCCTCGTCCAATTGGATCAATTCTTGAATTTAGCGTACGGCTGCACGACCCCGACCCTGGACGATACGGGCCGCGAAATGTGGGTCAAGGGTTTCAACGACGCTCGTCGTTCCATGGCTAAGGGCATGGAGCCGAACAAGTGCGGACCACTCCCCACTGGAAAGAACGTCTATGAAATGGTCTGTCATTCGCAAATGAGTAATTTCAAAAATGATACGTGTTCAGAACTATGACTGCAATTTGGAGACGGTTGCCTACAACGCAGTCTCGACCTGTTCCGGTGCTACTCCCACTGGTCTCAATGCCTCTTACACATACATTAAATCCATGATGTATAAGCCTTTAATCTTTAATAGGAAGAAACCGCCAGAGTTTTAGGTGGAGTTCACCAGCTTCATGGCCGAATGACGGCCGAAATCAGGCTGGAAAGCAAATGACTGACTGGTGGTCGCTGGTCCAAGCCAATGGCATCGGCACAGACCTGACCTACACTGGAGGCGCTATTAAGGAGTGGGCCGTGATCGCTAACGGAAAGAACACCGCATTCGGATGTGCGTACGCTCAATGTCTCAGTGGTAGTGTGTACAAGTGGAACATGATCTGCATCTTCAACACTGCCCTTGGAACTGGCGACAAGGTCTATGAGGCTGGTCCAGCTTGTACGGCCGCTGCTGATTGCACGTACATGCCCTCTTCCACGTGCAACGACGGTCTCTGCCACACCGATTCACTGTCTGGACCGCCTGAGGAGAATAACATCTGTCCGGCAGCCGCCAACATGAATGACGATATCCGCACGGCATTCATTACCAGACACAACGCACTGAAATCGAGTGGAGTCAGGGGACTCGAACCAGATGGTGCTGGAGGCAATGCGCCGAAGGGAAAGCAATCGCTCAAGTACAGATGGGACTGTGCCATTGAGAAGAATGCGATCGCTTGGGGTGCTACCTGTGCTCAGGCTCACTCGACGAACGCAAATCGAACAGTTGGGGGTGAGGCATGGGGAGAGAATCTGTACACGATGTTCGCGCCACAGGCTCCCAAACAGGCCGCCATCGATGTAAGAATGTTGAATTTTTTTTAACAATTCATCTTCCCGAATTTCAGGGTTCAAATCTGTGGTGGGCTGAGCTCAAGGATTTTGGTGTTGGACAAGAGAACATCCTGACTCCAGCTGTCTGGGATAAAAAAGTTGGTATGTAAAGGGGCAGCTGCTATTTGACGAGACCCTTTTTACTATATATGACGTCATATATAGTAGAAAGGATCTCATCATCTCGTCAAATAGCAATTGCCATGTAAAAGATCTCCAAATGTGATGGCAAAATGATTGGATCTTAGGACACTACACGCAGATGGCCTGGGAGACGACGTACAAGTTGGGTTGCTCTGTTAACTATTGCTCTGGCAACACCTGGGTCGTCTGTCAATATGGGCCGACTGGAAATTACATGAATCAGCTCATCTACACGAAGGGAGACCCCTGCACGTCGGACGCCGGTTGCCCAGCGGGCACGACCTGCTCGGTTTCGGAGGGACTCTGCGTCAAGCCCTGATCGAAGAAAACTAAACGATGTTGTTGGCCACTTATTACACGATCTCATACGGGTATCACTGATTGTTTTTTGCACACGAGTCTAATAAACGAGTTCGCTGAGAGCATGTATGTATGTGTTCTGATGTAATAGTCATCTGTCATCTTGTTTGTCGCCAAAATCGAACTTCTTTTGTACAAATGTGTCCTTCAAGTCATCAAATTTATAATTCCTGCTCTGGATTCCACCAGGAAAAAAATCACGATTGTGCGATCGGGGGGTTTAATTTTTCGCTTTCTCCGTTGCTAATTAATTGATAAGAACTCCTTGGACTCATGAGGACGCGTGCGGACAGACAAATTTAAAGTCTAAGAGAAGAAAAGGTGGTGGTATTGGGAACAAAAGTCCTTCTCTTCGGAAAAAGACAGTCTTCCTCTTTGGACGATTGAGGAGAGGTCGCCATGTCGGAAGGCTCGACCAAGCGGGATTCCAATGCGCTGTCGCCAGGTTGGATTCGACTTTGAGCTTGCTAATTTTAGAAATGTATCTCAAACATCAGCTTCGTTTGCATTTCAATTTGTTAAAACTATCCAATGTTTGCTTTTTATTTTCAAATAATAGACTAAATTTTGCAAAACTACACTATTTTGAACCTTTCGATTTCAGCCGCGGAAATTAACGTCGCTCCTGAGAAGCAGATGTACACGACCTGGCCCGATATGATTCGGCATTGGCCGAAAACCACGTTCTGCATCGTCTCCAACGAATTTTGCGAACGATTTTCCTACTATGGAATGCGTAGTAAGAACAAATTCTTAGAGTTGGCAAAAAGTTTCAAACTTTACACTACAATTTTGAAATTGCCGAAGATATCCAGCGTAGTAGATAATTTTGAGCAATTTTTTCGGTGCAAGGTAGAACCCAATCTCTGCCACGTGAATTCTTGTGTTTATGTGATGATCAACTTGAAATTTTGATTATTTTGAAAGAAAAAACGTGCTTTCTAGTCAGATCACCCTCTCCAATTTTAATTTGATTCGTGTGATGCAAGTACAATGCTAATTGGAGTGAAAGTGTGCGGCGATAAGCCTATCAAGAGAGCAGCCTCTTTCCAATGGCACTTTGAATCAATCATTTTCACGACAGATTAACGTGATTTATGAATATCTAATAGACGACAAATCGCATTAGAATTCTCATTAATAATCCGCAAATTAACTCCAAAAATATGCTCGATCAGCAAAAACCGTATAAAATTCTCGAATATGCACTAAAATTTGGCAACGTTATAAACCTCACGACATGCTAAATAGTGTGGAGAAAAGAAATCGCTATCAGCCAATACCTTACCCTAACCATACATACACTATTTCGGATGTCCTGAGATCGTGCGGTCTCCAAATAGCCCTAAAATTTAGCTGTTCTGACTTTCTACGTGTTGAATGTATTGAAATTCTCCGATAATGCCGCGACAATGTTCTTCAATGGTTTCGCTGTGCTCTGCTATGCCACTCCAATGCTTGGTTCGATTATTGCTGACGGATACATTGGAAAATTTTGGTATATATCTTTCGAAAATGATCGTTTTTATGATAATTTCCTGCAGGACCATATTTTCCGTGTCAATAATCTACGCTGCTGGCCAAGTTGTATTAGCGTTAGCCTCTACGAAGAAACAGGGAGCCTCAATACATCCGTGAGTCGATGTTTTCAATTTTTTAAATCAAATTATCAATATATCACCCCCATAAGACCACTTTTTCTCGCTTATCAGTATCAGTGTAATTGGTCTGAGTTTCAATAGAAAACTATCACAAAGATTAGAGGACGGTTCAAGCACAAAATAGAAAAGAAAAAACTAAAAATAAATTAGGATTCCAGATGGCTGGATATAACTGGATTATTGATTATTGCATTCGGCACAGGAGGCATAAAGCCATGTGTAGCTTCGTTTGGCGGTGACCAATTTGAGCTTGGACAGGTATAAGAATAAAGTCTTGTCAACAATCAAGCATGATTTAAGGAACGAATGTTGTCCCTATTCTTCTCGATGTTCTACTTCAGCATCAACGCCGGCTCGATGATTTCCACCTTTATCTCACCGATTTTCCGATCGATGCCCTGTATGGGGCAAGACTCGTGCTATCCCATGGCGTTCGGCATTCCTGCGTGTCTCATGATTTTGGCTACTTGTAAAATTGTTTGTTGAAATTCTGAAAATCTTGTTTTTGAAGGTGTCTTCATGGCTGGCTCGTTCTGGTACAAAAAACCTAAGCCGACGATGAACGTCTTCGGCGAAGTCGCGAGAGTGATAGGGGTGCTTCGAAATGAAGCTAAACTTTAACAAGGTCTAACGTTTTCAGCGCGCCATTGCTAACAAGTCGCATTCAAATGAGTCCTTGCCGCATTGGTTGGATCACTACATGGACAACCATTGCTGTGAGCACGACAATTTCTGCCAAAAGCTGAGGATTGAGAAGAGGAACAAAAAGGCTTGTCAGAAGGTTATCTCTTCAAATTCGACGGACTTTTCACAACCTTTTTTAATTCAGATCGGCTTCATCGACGATGTGAAGAGCCTCTTCCGCGTCCTGATCATGTTCCTCCCCGTACCAATGTTTTGGGCTCTGTACGACCAGCAAGGCAGTATTTGGCTGATTCAAGGTTCAAAAATTTCCCTTCCAAATGTAAATGTTCAAAATTCAGGCATTCAAATGGACTGTAAAATCACTTCTGGTGGCCTTCTTCTACTTCCCGACCAGATGCAGACCCTGAACGCCGTGTTGATCCTGGTTTTCATCCCAATATTCCAAATCATCATATATCCTTTATGCAGCCTGTGCATTGAATTGACGTACGAATCTCATACCATCATTTTTGCAAATACTTCAAACTCAGACCCCTTCGAAAAATGGTCGCTGGAGGCTTCCTTGCCAGTGCAGCGTTTCTGATCACTGGATTTGTCCAGCTACAAGTGAATGTAGGGCTTTAGCAGATAATATGTCTTAAATTTACGCTAAAATTTAGACCTCACTTCCATCCCTCCCAGGTTCCAACGAGGCTTTCCTAAGCGTGTGGAATATAGCCAAAAACGGATGCGACGTTTCGGTGTCCATGAATGCTCAAACTCATAAGCTGACTTATCAAGAAGTACGATAGATCAATGTGTATTTCCGATAAAATTTTATATGGTTTTAGTATCTCCACTTATATGATGACAAGGAAAAGAACGTACCGAGTAACTATTACACAATTCACGACGCTTCAAAGCCCCCTTCGATGTCCTTCGACTTCACTGGAGCCTGTCCAGATTTCGCGGTCTATCTCAACACACATTGGCATCTTCCTCATTCTCATCCTTTCATTTTCAGAGTAATAAACCGAAGTTCAATGTAACTATTCCGAAACTAGAAGGCGGAAAGATCTACTACATTGCCGTTACACCCGATGGAATATTGAACCCAACCATGGTAAAACCCGATAAGCCTACGGAGGGCACGGGAGAGTCGGCTTATAGGTGATTTTACACACAAGGAAATACCAAATTCGGATTTCTTTAAGCATTTTATCCCTTACTTACAATCAAAACTTCGCTTATTGCCGTGTAGACGGGGTTACCGCGACCGATGGGTATCTGTGCGATCCCAAGAGACCTTCGGACTTTTTCTATTGGTATGAAATATTTGTTTAAATACTAATAGGTAATTGATTTTATAGGGAAAGAGCCTATGACTATGGCACGGATGATATCATTGAGAATGTTGTCTATGCTCCTGGTGCAGGAAGTGGAAACGCCTATTCTTACGATTTTAAGGCTGTAAGACCAGGAAAGTAAGTCGATTTTTTTCTCTTTATTTATTGTTGATGACCAAATCTGGGAGGCGTGCAATTATTTTTAGTGATTAGAAAATCGAGAAATAGCACGCAAAAAGAAGAGAGTGGTTGCCCTAAAATCGCTGGCTGCGAGTACTTTGTTACCACGAGTGAGTACTTTGTTCCCAAAGAAAATAATGAGTACTTTGTTACCAAACGCTATTTCTCCCCTTTTTTCTTCTTATCCTACACTATTTCTGCTTTGGGAACAAAGTACTCACTTTTGGTAACAAAGTACTCACTCGTGGGAACAAAGTACTCGCAGCCAAAATCGCTTCTTTCTCCCCTCATTTTCGACCTCTCAGATTTGGACGTCAACAATATACAAATGGTTTAAATTATTATATATTTAGATGGCACCTATATAAAATGGGTACTTATTTGGCAAAATCTGTTACCCAGAAAACGAAGGGCCGAGAGGCAATTAATTCATCTCTGAGTGAAACTGGACAAGGCGATGAGATCACCTCTCAAGGCGGAGTCTATGTGATTGCCGTTATTGATGATAATAATGTATACGTTTAACATGTTTATTTAATTGAATGTTATTTTTTCAGACCAAAAAAATAGAATACTTCCAAGTCGTATCATCAAATAAGGTCAATATCCTTTGGCAAGTCCCCCAAATTGTAGTGATTACCGCCGCAGAAATCCTGTTCTCTATTACAGGATACGAATTTGCGTATTCTCAGGTATCAGTTATATACAATATAATATAGTTTAAATATATTAAGTCGGCACCCTCAATGAAAGCCCTTGTGCAAGCTTTGTGGCTATTCACAACTTCTATTGGTGACTCGATTATCGTCTTGATCACCGCGCTGAATCTCTTCTCGAATATGGCTACTGAATTTTTCGTATATGCAGGTTTGTAATTTGATTATAATAATAAAAGGATGCTCACAGGTACCGAAAATCGTACCTGTACCTGAAAACGTTTTCCAAGTCCAGTGCTTGTACCTTACCTAAGGCAAAGTATGACTACATGTTCCTCAGGTTACTTGTCAAAAATCATACTTGCGAGCATCTCCCTGTTATATATTCCAAATATAGCCACACTGTTAAGGTCTAATGGCTGGTGTCATAACAATATTCGCTTTATTGTCGGTATTTTACTATGAATATCATTATTATACGGTTGAAAAAGAGGACTTTCTTCCGGATGACGATGAACTTGAAAGCCCTCCTAGAAGTCGAAGGGCTACTACAGTTACAAAGGCAATACATTTAGATAATTAACTAGAAAATTAAGAACTGAAAATCTGCTCCATTGTTAAATATAACACAAGCTAGTCTTTTTTGACTCTATTAACACGAACATATATTTATATTCATTTGTCATCATTGAAGCTTGTGTTATATTTGTTTTATTTAATATAAGTTTTATAGGTTATATTTAAATAAATTTAGCCCTACTCTCAGTCCGTCATTTCATGGCCTACGGACATGCGGTTATGAGCTCAAAAATCAGCATCAACATCAATCTATTTTAAATTGTGTGCTTTGTTAATTGTTAAGGATAGCATTTTTGTTGTGTAGTGAATAAAATCTCGAAGAGGAACTTTAATCCCACTTAGATGATTATTGATGCATTTTTACATGTGAATATTTCTTCGAAAGAAAGTCTTAATGCTCAGAAAAGCACGCCAATTTCACACGGCAATTTATTGTAGGCTCTCAGGAAAGTTTGCAAGTCATATTGCCATGTTGAAGCGACGCTAGAATATCAAATAATCACCCTGTAAAGATCTCCGCCTTTCAATAAACAGTCGAAATTAATATGTCTATGCAAGAATTCATCTATTGGTTCATCATTTGTGGGATCATCTCATTTAATATAATTGGAAATTTCGGCAATATTAACTTGATCGTCATTACCGTACGAGAGAATGACTTTCATTCAAAATCCGGTATCTTATTTCGAAAATTTATTTTTAAATTTTGATTTTTAGGAATTTTCCTTGCCATAACGTCGTTCTTTCAAATTACCTGTTTATTATCCGGTATATCGAAAATCTCAGAGTTTAAATTTATCTATGTTTTAGAAATGATCGACGTAATTTTCCTACTATCGCATCAACCCATATTTCAAGGCTATTGCTACAAGTTCCTAGCCCCATATATTTTCACGCTAAATATGCAAGCCTGCATGATGTTGATCATGGCTTTAGATCTACTAGCAGCTCTAATATTCCCAATTCAGTACGTTTTTCTTAGCAACTAATAAAAGTAGCACCGAAAAAATCGATAAAAGATCAGCATATTAATTTCCTAAGCTGAAAAGTTTAATATCCAGCATTCTATTACTAAATCCTTACCTTATACCTTATAGGTAAGCTATTGCTCTTTAATTGGCTTAAAATATGGATACTCGTTAAATTTTTGTGCCACTACTTTTATTAATTGCCTCTTTCTTTTGAACATTCTTAAAACATAATTTAGGTACCGTTACATCAAGGCCTCTCCAAGATTGATCTTGACGTGTATAACCTTACCAGCGTGCTACTCCGCATTCATAGCTGTTTGGGGCTGGATGGAGAAAAATGACGAGATTCAGATACCTTTTTGCAATCCTCCTCTAGGTATCAAAAATAACCAACAAAATCATATTTATTTATTTTTTGTAGCTCTCGCCCCTCATATTACCAGATTCTGGACGTTCACTAACGTAATCATCAATTCTCTGACTTTGATTGTTTACTTCGTCATTACAGCTATCGTCAAGTGGCGAAGTACTAAAATGAAAAAACAAACACATAAAATCAAATAATTTTGAAATTTCAGAAAATATGCGCGGAAGTGGTAAAGAGACTCGCCGAGTTCTGAGGAGTCTATCGGTTATTGCAGCTGTTTTTGCCTGTTCGTGGTATTTCGCATTGCTAGGAGCTGATATCGGAACCTATTTACCTGATTCAGTCAGAGATTTGTGGTTATCTTTCCTGGTGAATACGATAATTTTAGATTTTTTTAATGATTAAGAAAATTTCAGGTGTTCTTCGTCCTAATATGCTATTCTCAATCCTTGTATGTCTGCATTATTCGCTCTTCCGAGTACAGAAACGCGTTTGTGAAAATGTGGACGAAAATTCTGAGGGTCGAATTTGTAACGGGAAAATGCTCGACGATAAATCTCACGAAAAGGTACAAACCTGCAGAATTTTCGAGAGAATTCGATTTTTAAATATAATATGGACACTAATGTAAAAAGTGAATTTATTATGGAAATATAGAAAATTAAACACTTGAAAGAAAGTAGATGTTTGCTTTCTTAATATAATAACGATGCTTTCAGAAGCAGTCATGCTCATTCCGATAAAGTTACGGCAAACTCAAATACCGAGCATTCAAAAAGCTGAAGTCCTCTCGAAAACCGGACTGAAAAATCTCGAAAATTTTACGTTCTCTCTCCCAATAAACTCGCTTTCCCTTTCACATATCCTTGCAAAATCCTAGCGAATTCTTGAAAACGGGTTGATTATCTGCAAATTTAGCGCATATTTCCGAATTAATTTGCAAGAGGGGAACGTCGCTTTGACCCCGAATTCGCCGCATTTATCTCGTATCTCAAATCGAGATTTTCGTGATTTTCTCTTCCCTGCAGCGGCGTCTGGATCCCTCCACTTTTTGCGCACTCTTTTTATCCGTCATTTTACATTCTCACTTTCGCCAACATAACCCCTCTCCATTTAGACGTGTGTGACATTCATACCATCTTTCCTTTCTCTCCGTATGCATCTCTTTACGGTTTATGTGTCTCGCGTGTAAATATTTTTATCGCAGTTTTATCACCTAACCGAATGATATAAATTTCTGTTCGTTGATATATTTTGACACTTTCCGCATATTTGAAATAAAATTGTATCGTTTTAAAATTAATCCTTTTCCCCCAAGATTTGGGAGCAAAGTACTCGACATTCAGAAAATGGACAAAGCAAAATGCGGTAAGTGCGAGCAACCGGTCTACTTCGCTGAATCCGTCTTGGCTTTTGGAAAACGATTCCATAAGAAGTGTTTTATTTGCTGTATGATGTAATTTCTCTGATGCAATCATTTCTCTTCTTTTTCAGCTAACGCGGAATGTAGTCGGAATTTGGACTCTCGCACTAGCAGTGAACACAAGGGAAAGGTACTTTATCTTTAAATTGCAGCTTGGAAACCGCGAGACATTGAGAAATAGCGTGGAAAAAACGCCTATCGTCTCCCATACCCTACCCTAACCTATACTATTTCGCGTTATTTCTCGTATCTCGTGGTCCCGCGCAATTTTCAAATAGCCCTTTAAGTTTATGCTAATTTTTAGCATTTCTAATTTTAGCCATATTGCAATCACTGTCATCGAAGCCTTTTTGGCATCCAGGGAGTCGGGTACGGCATCGGAAGCGGAGTTCTGACCACTGCAAATCCTATTAGCGATGGGAACAAGGTATTATTGGTTGGGAAAAGCGCATCGATGTTAAAAAATTACGATATTCGCCTCGTTTCTCTTCTACGCGATTCATTAGTTCGCGTCCAGGTTCGATTTCTAGTTTGCGGAATGAATATCGAATTCGCTTCACAATCAACGATATATTTTTTGTTGTACGGGCAGAATCCTTCATTCCACAAATTAGTATTCTCCCAACACATCTTATTTTCAATCGATCTCAATCCGCATTTCATTAACACTTCTCTCGTTATGAAATAACACATGATCATTCAAAATCAACATCAGACTTCTCAAAATTCGACCCGCAAAAATCCGCAGGAAAAAATAATGTGTATCTTTTCTAGAGAGAGAAAAAGAGCATGTCTTCCTTATCTTTCTAGAAAAGATACATACTATTTTTTCTGCGGAGGCGATTTGCGGGTCGAGTTTTGAGGTTTTGAGAAGTCTGATCAATGCACTCAATTTGAAAAGTCTAATCAGGGTAAGTGAAAAGGGATTTTTGAATCAAAGTCTCGCACTCGGGTCACTGTTGAATGGATCGCGACTAGGGGACGGGGCCAAAATATCCTACTTTTTTATTATTTCAGCAGATATAGCAATATTTAGATTATCTATGGCGAGGACAAGACGAACCACGTCACAGCGTCTATTTCTTACGGTGTCAAGGGGAATGGCGTTTACAAGACGACGTACGTAGAAAAAGTCGAACCCACGAAGCTGGTAGAGAAAAGGACGATTGCTCAGGAATGTAAGTGGTGTCTTTTTTTTTAATTTTAAATAACCCCATTTTTTTACATAACGCCTTTTTCAGTTTACACCCCGAATCGATACGAAGACGTTCAGTCAGACTCTGAAGAGAAAGATATTGATGAAATCGTTTCTAAAATGCGAAACCAAAGAACGGTAACGATTTTTAGCCAACGCCATTTCCCAAAGTACGCGCATTCATTTTCAGGAAGAAAGCTATCGTCCCTCGAAGCCTTTCACTCTTCCGAATATTCCTCGGCAAGCGATCTGCCCGAAATGTAGCAAAGCGGTTTACGAGGCTGAGAAGATACTGGCTGCGGGAGGGGTATGTTATTATTGATTTTACTGCATATAATAATTATATATTATTATGCCATTATTATTATTACATTTAGCAATGGCACAAAACCACTTGTTTCATCTGCGAGACGTGTTCCAAGCGGCTGGAATCGAGAACCCTTTGCGAGAACGCGGGAAAGCTCTACTGTAAACGTAGGTCCAGGCATTTTGCCTCCTTTATTTCACATCCACTTTAATCCACATTTACTCCTTCATAACAAACAGCCCAATTAATTATGCAGAAATTGAATATGGAATATAAAGGTGTGAGTGTGGTTCGCAAAAGTTACAAATTTTGTTACAACTTTGCTCACACATGATTTCAGATTGTTACGCAGTAAACTTCGGACCGAAGGGCTACATGAAGAACAGCGTTGTGGTTCTTCCAGTCAAGAATTAGTGCCAACTTTCATGCGTCTTTCTAATTTATTCTTGCCATAAAATGTTTATTGGACATATGGAATTGTTATGTTTTGGCAATAAATTTACTTATGTTTAGTTTAACTTTTAAAATAGGTCAAAATTGTCTGCCAAATTTGGCTACTTGTAAATGAGGGAGTGATTTCTTGCCATACCACAGTGTCGTGAATTGCGACCTTCGCTTTTCCCATTTTGTAGAAAAGTTACGATTTTTCTATATTACTAGATTGAATCTATCCCCTATGTAAGAAAATGTTCGCCTTTCCTCTTTCCTCGCACTTTTCTGCCGCAAGATAAAAGCAGCGTTCTTTGCTGCTCAACACAATTCACAGAATTTGCTTTTTTTATTTTTTGTTTTATCGGTTTAATTATCCAAATTTGGGGATCAAATATACTATCTGCACATCTAACTGTCCTATTACCCTTCCCTGCTATTGCACTCATTGGTTGGCTGGACCGATCACCCACGACCAACCGTTTCGCTACAAACAACCTTTCAAGAAAATCAAAGAGAAACACTATCTATTGATAATAAAAATCACTGGCAACCTGGATGAGCGGTTACTTCGTTACCTAAAAATAGAATGGAAAAATATCTCTCCCTATCTCACCCTATACTCTTAACTATGGGCAATGAAGTAGCGAAATTACGAATTATTCAGATTGCCAATGTCATTCCGTCATTTGCAAGCTGCTTTTAAAAGCACGCTACAAGTTTACTGAAATAGCCATTAAAACCGTGCGGCTGACTTGCAGAAATGGGATGATGCAGACCGGTCGCCAAAAGTGACGAAAAACCGTCCTTCTCTTCTTTCTCGCCTCTGCCATTGTTGAATGTCGTCTTTGCATTCTTGTTCTCGCACGCGCATTTTCAATCGAATTTTCGTCCCCGGCTATCAATTTGAACAAATGGATTCTTATTAGTTTCTAATTAATAACTTATCTACTGAAAGGTAATTTTAATATATTTTCTGTTTATACTTTTTAATTATCCAAAATAATTGCTTTACTTTTGACATATTATCTTTTTGTATACAAGCGTTTTGTTGAAATCTTACACACGACAATTTTTTGTTCTTTCTTGATTGAGGACGTTTCGAACGCTTTTCTGCGCTCGCTTCAATCTTCCCAGAAGTGTTCTGACTTCGACGTTGGCACATTCGTCAATCCTTTTCCTTGCGAAAATAGCCCTCAAATTGAAGAGACCCCAGAGAAATTCCGTGTAGAGAAGTCAGAAACTCCTCATAGATCGCGCTAATTTGAGAGGGTCAAGACGGCTGAAAATTTGTACGAAAAGTTGCAGAAAATTGGTGAGATGGATATGATTTTTTCTGCCACAAAAAGAAGCGAAAAATCGAGAAATAGCGTGGATTTTTGCGGATTAGAGAAGCCAAAGAGAGGTGTAACATTGCGTAGTGAGGCTTGGCAAAGGGAAGTGTCGAATTGCCAACGGCTTATCGAAGAAGAAAGAAAGTGATAAATCGATGATCGCCGGATTTCACTAAGATATCAAGGATGCGTATCCCCGAGGATATCGTTGAAATTGAGGGAGGATCCTAAAAATTCGTACTAATTCTCAAAAATTCGATCGTCTTGCATCTTTTCTGCCGAAGAATGACAATTCCGAGAAAATGCGAATATCATCGAATCTTTCAACCCTGTTGCAAACGCGATATGATAGTATCCAATATCACCTAGACTCATGAAATTCTAGAAAAATGAGATTGTAATGCGCAGAAAATATCTAGCATTTTTCGACAAAAATTCGGTTTCCAGTAAGTTTTCTAATAGGGTTGTAATCGAACGATTTATCCGGCATTTTGACTAGTCATAAAGATTTTCCTAATTGCTTCCAGATGTGCGGCGATCTTGGCGTAACTCTTTATATCCTCAAATCTTCGAACCTTTGAGATGTCATCAATATATACCTCTTGATCAAAGTAAACCAAAGGCGCCAAGATTTGAGATTTCCATCAATAATATCATCTCCCTTTCATTTTAGTTCGATCAAGTTCGAAACCCGAAATTTTTGCGATTAACAGACGTTAAAATCCGAATTTTCCTAGCGCACAAAGTAACAGCTGAGATTTCGGGCAGTGCTTCTTCCAGCACTTTGTTCATCAACCCTGAAAAATCACATGCAGTAAAAATGTGTTGAAATATCAGTCGAATCGAATCAAAAAAATATTGATGTTTGGTAGGCTTTGTGATAACTGTTTTTACGTGATATTTTTATCTCCTCTACTATTATTGCCTCGAGATCAGCAGAACTAGCGAGATGTTGGCATTTTTCATCTTTGTCTCCCTCTAATTTCAAAAGACAGTTGTCGGATGATTTCGGCTCATTTTGTATGATGAGCTTTTCTGCAGTCTCTGCGGTGTTGTAGGGGAGTGGGGGGAAACGGATGGCAAATCGGCGAAAAATGCATCACTGCGAGCGAGTCCTATTCATCGATGTAAAGCCGAAAAATCGTCACCGCTAATCATAATTTTTGCGAAATTAATCTGGGCTGGACTCGAATCATTCTTGAAAAGCTCGAGTTCGGGGAATCACTTTGAGAAAACGTCTAAATTATGGCTCAATATCCCGCTTATGATAGTTCAAAATTTCATTCCAATATCGTCTCTTCAAAGTCGACCCGACCCTTCCAAAATCTAGCTCAGAAATTGGTTCAAAACACTCAGATTAGCGACCAATCAAGTTGCAAAATCGAAATTGAATGCCATTTTACCGCAACTTATTGTAGCGAGCCGCCAAGATTTTCATGATTTATCGTATTGATCTATGCAAAAAACGCCTCAAAACGGTTTATTCTTATCCCCTTTATCCCCGCTCGATAAACAAATATCGCTTTGAGTGGTGGATCGGATAAAGCGCATATAGATAGGTCGACGCGGGCAAGAAGTTGAGTATACACACTCCTGGGAGAGAGAGAGAGAAAGATAGATACAAAGAGAGGGAAACCTCTTCAAGGTGAGCAGGCAGAGAAAGAAAGATGATGCCACAATGGCAGAGTGGTATTGTGTGCGCGCACTGGATCTTGCCTATCATTTCCGATTTTATCCGATCATTTCGTGTCTTGATTTTGCTCGAAATCTCGAAGTCGCACGGTTTTGCAACATTTTCTTGTAGGACTCATCGAATTCGCCATTTTTACCTTATTTCCTCGAAATTATATGCCAATTCTCCCCATTGATCCCCCAAATCTCTTCATTTCATATGCGAATCGTTGTCTCGTTCTGAGGCCATATCTCGCTTTCAATTGTCCTCCAACTAACTCTCTCCAGTCCTCATGATCTCTCAGCCAACACAAATGTGTTACATGCGGGTCATTCGGATAGATTTTGATCTGGGAGGGACTCATGCGTTTCCAATATTTCAACTGCTGGAGTTTCTTCCCGCGGGTATTCAGAATCATACCCGACTGAATGCCCACAAATTGATCAAGCGGGGGATGTGGTGATGATAGTGAGCAGTTCGCTTTATCAGTTGTCTCTACAAATTTCTGTGCTTCTTTCAAAATCGCTGTTTTTCTCTGCTTCTTGCCCAGTCGTCGTCGGTGCTGCTATAATTTGCCTGCGGCGCTGTGTGGGCGCGCAGGCTGAGGCTCACGCGTTGTAACGCTGCTCTCGTTTCACTCTTAGAGATTTCTTACCCAAAGATTCGGAAAGCGACGAAATAGCGTTGATTTTGCGAGAAGAAGAAGTGAGAAAAGGAGAAATAGAGGTGATTTCGAGAGGGACTTGAGAGAAGTTCCCTCCGGCCAAATGGCATTTCTCTTTCCACTCTTTCTCCCTCCGTCTGTCTTCCTTGCGCTGTATCGCTGCTTGCTTTGCATTATCCTTATCACCTCTCATTCAATTGAGCAAGCTCTTCGTCGTTTTCCTCGCAGAACATCTTCGAGCATCACCAAGCCGCCAATTGCATTTTGATGCTCCTTTTAGTTTCAAAGGACAAAATCTTCACCCTCTTCATCTCAGTTTATATGCTAATTTTCACATTTTTGTCTTAAAAAATTTCTTTTAAAGCCTAAACTCTTTCGATGTGACTCAGTACCGCACTGTGGGAACGCCAATATGTAACCCATAACCTCTGCCCTTTGTTTCGAATTGTGCAGCGGGCCCGTGCAACAAGTTATGTGCCGCGACGACCTTTGTAACGCGCAAAAGAAACATAAAGGGGATATCAGCTTACTCTTCTCGAAAAATTTACCCGCAAAATCCACTCTTCATCATTCCGCGCTTTATCATATCATCACTACTAAATCGCTAGTTTTGAGCTTTGAAAACGCGTTTTGTGTATTGACTTAGCAATCATTAACTAAACACTCCGGGCGTAAGATTCCACCCACACTCTTAAAATACCGCTTAGCCTGCTAATTTCGAGTGTTTTGCAGCTCTATGTATGCGAGTTCGAAACTTATTGATTTCAGTAAATATTAGAAAATTTGATAATTTGATTAACAATTTCAAATTAGAAGCTGAATCCTTCACAATTCAGCCGCCAAGAATGCACCGAAATTTTCTTTCTTATGACCATGATTTGAGGTTTTCAAATAGCGCTCTTAAATCGATAGGCTGAATTTCACAGTTCGAAAATAAAATCTCGACGTTTTTTGCGGGTTTTTGCAGCTATTTCGCGGTGTGCAAGGCAAAAGTCATACATACTCCAGCAGTGTGGTGCAAAGGCTAAGGGCACGAAGAAGAAGAAGAAGACGCGCGGGAGGCAAGGAAGGAAAGACAGCAAAAAAGCGATGGGGGAGGCATAGGGGTATTTGTCGATTCTTTGCTTCTCTGGTGCTTATGCCACCCGTTCTATTTCCACATTTCCTTTTTCTCATCGTGTTCTTTCAATTTCTTTCTTTCGCCCTCTAAAATTCAAACGCTATTTCGTAGGCCATCTTCCTTTTCTTCCTTGAGGCAATTCACGCACGTAGTGCACTGCGCGCCGTGTGCTTTGGGCTTCGCGAAACCAAAAATTGATGCCCTTTCCAAATTTTCAACTTTCGAAAATCCCTTCCTTCTAAAATTCTGCCGAGAAGCGCACCGCCGTACACAAGGGTATGTGGAATTTTCAAGCTGTTCTGCTATTTTGAAATGTATGGTGAGGCATTGTGGCATATCGAATTGTATTAATTCTTGCATAGGGAAATTATCATCACAATTTAGCTTCCTGTATTATACACCGATACCCCGTCTGGTGTTAGACACCGCGGTTTTAGGGTGAGAGTTTAGGTAAATAGGAGAAATAAAAATATAAAAAAAAAACAAGCCGGTATATAATACAGGTGGTCCCACAATGTCATATGACTTGGTCAGGTCCATTAATATAGTTTGTCTATACATAATGCTGCTATTGAAAGCGTTTGATAATGGCGAGCGCGCAACATTTTCCTTCTGCAGCGTGCGCGCGCGTTTTCTGAAATTGGGCATTGCTCACGTCTGAGTCATGCGGATGCGCACCTCTTTCCTGGGTCTCTCCAACGCGCACGCCTTTTGTTTCCGGCACGTGCCCTTCTGTGAAGCAGCGGGTAGGAGGAGGGCAGTTTATCGATTTGATTCATTTTGCCCATTATTAGCTGCAAGTTTTGGCAGTGCGTTGCTGAGATTCTGTATTGAAAATCTAAAGTCCAATGATTGAAGTCTCCATTGACGATCCCCACTCTGATAGCATCATTTATTGGAGAAGAAGGGCCCATTGTAGTTACCACCCTCCCTTTCGGAGAAATAATATTGAGAAGAGAAAACAGAGGATGGTAACTATAAGGGGCCGAAAAGAAGTCGATGTTCTCCTAAGCGTCGGAAGCCATCTCTATTTGTCTTAATGGTGAATTTTCAGCGTGTGGTAAAATGCCCGAGGGCAAGGCTCCGCACTTCCCACAGCAGCCGGTGGCCAGGCAGAACGACGACGGCTCGCTCGAACTCGAGTGCTTCGTCGACGCCGCCCCCACACCAGAGATCAAATGGTTCTACGATAATGTATGTAAATGGTTGTTGTGTTGTCTAATAATTTCGTCGAAAAACGACCCTCTTTAAAACTCTACCAGTTATTCTTGAAGAGTTGGTCGATGACGTTTCCATTAAGCGAGTTTGGACGATATTTTCAAATTACTATCTTTAAATTTCAGAAGGAAATCCCCAAAGATAACCGATTCCAACAACGATTGGACAACAAGGGCAACGACTCGTACTCGGCCGTCCTCACGATCAAGGATCTGGCCGATTCGGATGCGGGTGCCTACCGGTGCGCGATCGTCAACCCGCACGGAAAGGGAAATGCCAATTTCAACCTGAAATTGACTGGTATGTACTATTATTTTTGAAAAAAAAACTCTTATTTCATCGAAGAAGTTCAGGATTCTCATCGCCCACCTTCGTTGAGAAGCCCCAGATCTCGTCCAGGGACGATGGTCAAGTTATGGTTATGGAATTCCGCGCTAAGTCTATTTTGAAGCCTACCTTCGTCTGGCAAAAGGTTCAAATTCTCAACCATATTCCTGGAAATGACCTTTCCCAACTTGCAGGGTGATGAAATCGTTGCTCAGTCCGATCGCGTTAAAGTCGTCCTGCGTGAGGAGCCCAACCAGATCTACTACTCTGCCCTCGAGATCAAGGAGCCCACCAAGGACAAGGACGCCGGCCAGTTCGTGTGCACCGCCAAGAACGAGTCCGGCAAGCTCACCGCCACCTTCACCGTCAAATTCGAAGGTACGAAGGGATCGCGGTCGTATCCAGCGTTGTCTGAACTGAACTGTGAATTCGACCTCAACTCGCTTAAGAGTTCAGAGTGGAGTTTGAGCTGAACTCTCTGGAGAGTTCGAGTTGGGTTCAAGTCGAACTTTTTTGTCGAACTCCGTGCATCTCTAGGTCGTATTAGTTTCTCAAACTTTTGATTTCAGTGCCCCAGGGTGCTCCGACCTTCACTAGGAAGCCCCAGATCCTCCAGAAGACCTCCGACTCTGGCGACCCAGCCATCGTGTTCGATATCGGCTACCAGGCTGATCGCAACCCAGAGGTAGTTGAAGATCCTTCGAAGAGGATAATAATTACTACCTTCTAGGTGATCTGGATCAACCCCAAGGGCAAGAAGATCAAGGAGTCGAGCCGAATCAAGTTCACCACCTCCTCGGATGGTGGCAGCAACACCTACACCGCTACCCTTGAATTGAAGGTGAGCTCAATTTATTTTTTCGCTCGACTATTTCAGCGACAATTATTATTTTTTGCAGAACTACAAGGCCAAGGACTCCGGCACGTACACGTGCAACATCAAGAACGACGCTGGCGAGGCCAACGTTGAACTCACACTCAACATTGAAGGTACGGTAATTATTCCATTGACATTTTGCGCAAAAGTATCGATTTTTGTTGCTTTTTGTCTTGTCCATTTTTAAGTTCACAATTCACAAATGTCCAAGTTCATTTGCTTTGGTGCACCCCTTTCTGACGCTGTTTCAGGAGACCCGGTCACTGGAGATGAAGATACCGCGAATGAATGAAAGAAACTGGCACAATTACACTCTCAAGTATACCGCACTTTTATGTTTACAGCCCTGTTACTAGCTTGTGTAGACTTTAGATTCTAACAAAATTTATGTGAAGTAAATTTCAAGTATTTTCAAAAAATTGAAATTTTCATTTCAGGACCCTTGGATGATGGCGGTGATGACAGCGAAGCGTAAATTTTCACCTTCGAATTTTGATTCTCCAGACTTTTCGCTGAAATATCAGCAGCACCCTGGTCCCTCTATCATTTTTTGCCATTTTCTCCAAACTTTTACAACATTTTGTCTTTGGTCATTCTCTGATGCCTTAAACTCGTTGAAATCCCAGTCAGCCAACATTTTAAAATATTCAGCCGGTTTTGCAAAGTTCTTTAACGTTTCTTAAGCAGAGGTTTATGTAAAGAAAGTCAATAATCTACGAATAAGTGTAATTATGAAAAGTGCATTATCATCAGTTAAAAACGTCAAATGCTCATGATATTTTCAAGTTTTATATTTAATCATTTTGAGAGCACAATTTTTCCATTTAATAAGTATTGTCATTCATGAACGTGCCAATATGATATTCTTTTTGATATATTGTTATTCGTCCATGAAATCCACCGAACAAACGTGAAAGCTGCTCCAATGCGAAATTTGGAGCGCATTTCCAGTATATTATCGATTTCATAGACACTATATATCTTTTGTAAGACATATTATCTGCGTTTAGAGTTTCTATATTGAGTTTCCATTCTGTTACTTTTCCAATTTTCTTGTGTATTTTCTATATTTTCTTTCAAACGTATCTATCTTTCCAAGTTTTTCGATGAAAAATGTGTTCAAGCGCTAGTCAAAAAGAAAAGACAAGAAAAATCACCTCCCATTCTGATGGGACAAATAATGAGAAGCATTTTGCTCGAATTGAATAATTGAGAAAATCAATCATAATAACACCTGACAGACAGCATTTTATATCGTCGTTGTTGTGTGATTAATAAAGATTTTTGGAATTAGACTTGTTCAATTTTTCAGATTATTCATTTCAGGCATGCCTTTAAAATCGGCATAGAAGCAGATTTAGGGAACACTTTCGTCAGACGAAAAACTAGTTAATCTGAGGTGGTCAAGTTAAGGGGTCTAGTGTGGGTCCTGCAAGTCAAATTTTCAACTAAGAGTTTCTCAAATCGAACTACAGATATTCCTAAACCGAACCGCAGGGTTATTAAAATATCTTCAAACCGAATCGCGAACTTCCCTGGAATAGAGATCATGATCTCAAGTTGTAAGAAATTGGATAAGATGCCTATTTTGATATCGCTCATTTTCCTAACTTTTGATTATTTTCACCATTTTAGGATAGCTGGAAAAGTAGTTATAATAGTTGCTCTGTTGCATAATAAATAGTAAAGGAAGAGAATCTTTTCCATAAAAAACCCTATACTATTTCGCATGCAACGATGCTAGGATGCAGCTACTTTCCAAATTATTCTATTTAGACATTTTAGGTTCAGTTTCATTTTATTTTTTCTCTCGAAGAATTTTTGTAAACGGATTTCTGACGGACATTATATGCGTAAATATTCTACCTGTTCCATTCAACTGAGATTATCTATTTTTATTTGTTCATGTTTGACTCCGTCACTTATCAGTGCCACAAAACAGCAGGGCTCTCTACAATATACAGAGCCATTTCCTCCCAGACTCAGCAACGCTTTCAATCGATATTTTACTTTTTTAATTATAAAATTTCAGATCTCATAATCTCAACTTTGACATTATCTGCCTAAATCAGACAATTATTCGACTGCATAAATTGGTCAACCACTATGCACTACTGGACAATATTTGGATCTAACAACAAGTCACACCCTGATTAGCAGGATTGAAGGCTTACATCGAAAGAGGTGAATTACCGAAAACAAGAGCTGGAAACGTGAAATCTAAGCGGGCTGACAACTACACCGAAAATTACAGTGTAGGATCGTTTCGCATGGACCCAACTGAAGCCACAAGTACTTAATGCAATTAATGCCTGCCCTACATACCAGAAGGCTAAGGCTCCATCAGCACGCACAAGATACCCTAGAGCTTGCACATTTCCAACGCCAACAGGGATACTCGAGTGAGTCCATGTCGACATCTTTGGACTGCTACCGATCACAGAGAGAGGAAACAGATATGTTCTCACAGCAATGGACGCTCTTACCAAATTTGCATGGGCAATCGCAATATCTGATCAGAAATCCGACTCAATCATAACCGCACTACTCGAAAGATTACTCCCTTGTGGAATGCCCAGGACGCTAATAACGGATCGCGGTACTAACTTCATATCGTCCGAGTTTGAAAAATTCCAAGATAGATAAATCAAGAGTCACTTTGATTTCTCTCTGAGTCTCGCAAGAAGTTTTTCTATTATTTGATTAGGGTATTAAGATATTTTCATAAGTTTAAGAAATCTAAATATTTAAGTTTTCAGGTGTGTGTTATTGTGTGGCGGGAAGTTATGTTCGTCTACCTCCTCGTGATACTTCCTGGATATCCTGCAAGGGATAACTGAACGACGACAACAATTAACCTGAAAATCTCAAAATATTATTCTCATTTTATTTGAAAGTTAAAATAGATAATAAATAATGTATCTAATTAACAAACAGATCTAGGGAGCACTTTCGTCAGACGAAAATAAACTAGGGGGTAAGTCGCACGAGTGAATTATAGTTATGATGCCAGATCGCACTGGTGAAATTTTGGCTAAGGATAAATTAGAGATAGGACTTTGCTCTGAAAACATACTGGGGGTAGATCGCAAGGGGCTTCTGACGATCATCCTTCCTAGGTCTGGTCAGTACCGAAAATCATTTTTATCATAGAAATGATTTTCGGTACTGACCCAAATTGGCTCTCAAAACAATATCTTTCCAACACACAGGGTTCAAAAGATTGGTAAGTAAATTCCTTTAAAAAATTTTTAGCCACAATAAGCCCGAAAATTAGGCAAGGAATAGTTTTATTGGGCCTCTTGTATTCCACATCCACGCCCACTTTTTTTTCTCTCCTACCTCCCCTATCCTCTCCTCAAAAAGTGGATGTGGGTGTAGGATACCAAGATAATTTTATTGTGGGAAAAATTTCTGGCCCAATTCTTTAGGTAAAATATTCTGATTAGACTCGTTCGAATGAACGCATCGAACAGAACACAAATCTTGGTTCCTTTTCTACCTTTGTCCCATAATAACCTTAACAAATTAAAAAAGAGAATTAGAATAAAAGTCTAAAAAATATGCACTTGTTGCGTCTATTTTTATCTCACGCGTGCTTTTTCACTTCGTATTCTCGACGACCGAAAGAGGCTTGTTGCTTGCGGAAATCGAGACACATCCATGAAGTGTTAGGGGAGAAAGTGAGGTCCCTACTCTTCGGGACGGACAGACTCCCGAGGGAGCAGTAAAGCGAGAGAGGAGTCAAGAGGAGCTCCAGAAGCGGCGCAAAAGAACCTTGTCATTCAGTTATTTCGCACACAAAACTCCGAGAGAAGGGAGCTTCATTTTCCATACCAATCAACTTGCGCGCCATATATTGGAAATATGCTAATCGTCCTTCGTTGTGTTCGGAAGTCTCGCAACTTGACGAAATAGATTTTAAGATGAGACCAGTAGGGAAACGTTATCTCACCTCTGTGCACACTAATTTTCAAGTTGCTAGAGTTCCGAATTATCTCATTTCTCTGACTTTCCTCCCGAAATCACAATTTTGTTCCCAGATTCGTGAAAAATGCTCCCAATCCAATTTTGCCAAGATTTGCCCCTTCTTCAACTCCAAGAAAGTTGAAAGATTCTTCACAAAGTCTTGCAAAAAATTGGCACGCGATTTGAACATCCGTATTTTCCACAAAAGCGTCTGATTCATTTTCATTTTCATCTTGTACACTTCAGATATTTCACTTCACGCAAATTTCGGCAGAAATCCATTATTTTCCCTAGCACCGCAATTGAATGCATAAAATGTGACGAATTTCCCTCGTCGATTTTCATCCGACAATTTTAAACACCCTTTTTTAGTTAGTGTAGCTGCTTTTTCCGCCGGTCCAAAATAACTAAGATAACTACGACTCCCGTCCTTATGTTGTAGAATAGCGCCGGAATTCCGGCCGCGATATTTCGGGTCATTTCAGAAGCGGGCCCCTACTTTTTGGGCAGCAGTTCCCCCCGGGTTGAAAAGAGGAGCTTTGCTATGCATGAAAGTCCCCCCAAAGTGATGTGAAGAGGCGAGAGATTATTGGGGATAAGGAGAGGCTGGGAGAGGAGTCCTTTTGGGGAGGAAAAGGAGAGAAAGATTTGGGAACAAAAATGAATGAGCACGACGACTACATAGACGCTGAGCGCGCAACTTTTTGCATCCTTCATATTCTTCCTGAAAATTTCTCCCCCAACGTCTGGGACTCTTTTCTGCCCGCTCTTATCCGTAAGCGACTTCAGCTAGGGCCTCTTTAGGTGACTTCTCTTCGCTTTTATTAGGTTACTTTCTTACTCTTTTAGCCTTCGTGTTTTTTCTCGATTTTTTCGTCCGAAGAAACTTCAAATTGTGCCGACGACATTGTTCTTGTGAAGCATATGCATGTGTCTGTCTGCTCAATTTATGCAAATTTATTCGGCAATTTATCCAAGATCCACTCCCCCACGCCCGGTTCCTGGTAGTTAGCAAATTCTGCAAAAACTACACATCACTTTGCAAGAATTTCCCCATAAGGAACCATTATTTCATTTCCCGCTTTTCCAAGTTCACGAATTTGCCCCGATTTCCAAATTGTCACGTCGTGTGAAAAGCGTCGAGTTAAAAATACCTATTCTATACTGATAAGGGGTCTTATGATATACAATATGGGATAAAGCTGATACTTTATTATTATTGCTATAATATACCCTCGGCGGCCTATTTTCGCAGTAGTTTGCTGTAATCTCGGGGGCACACATTTTTTACAATTCCCCGATATGAGAAATTCGCTTCGATGGGAAAGTCGGCGGAGGACGCGCTGCTGAAATTCTAGACCCTAACTTCTTTTGCGGCGCGACCGGGATAAGCTTATGTTAGGGGCAGATGCTAATATATCTGCGGTCAAAGGAAAGGAAAGGCCTGAGTGACTACTGAAACCAACAACACATCTGGAACGAAATAGCTGGGAGATTGACGAGAGCGGAAAAGAAGCCAGAGATTTATTATACAATTCTTTCGAATCTTAGACTATAGCACATATGCATGCAATATATTATTACGATTTAACCCGATTATATATTAGCTTTGATCTATTTAAGATAATAACTTCGTATTCTTCATTTTTGTCCATCACTGAAGCTTTTCCTTGCATTTATATAAATCCAGGTGATATGAATGAAGAGTAGCCCTTCCCCGGTATAAAATTGTAAAGTTTTCTTTTCCCAGGCCGGACACTCCCTCAGGGTGTATTTTTGATTGATCAATGCTCTATTTTTCTTCTTCACCTCATGAAAGCATATACGCGAGTTTTCCGGGTTCCTTTCGGCAGGCGGCTTGAAGCAGCAAAATTGACATCTTGACAGCTAAATGGGCTTAACTCTGTAATGTTCAAACTACGCGATTTGAACCGTGCGCGAGACATGTAAACGTCTTGCAGGAAGTGCGTTTAAAATTAGTCAATCTTCAGCCATTGTTCTAATCAAAAATGTGCCATATCAATAGAAATTAACATAACTTATCTGCTTTACTATTAAAATCAATCAACACGTAATTTACTTTGGGATGATGATAAGTGACTTTCGTCCAGAAATTTCAAATAATCCGTAAATATCATCTAATTTGATGAGTTGATGGTGTACTTTCATTGCCCCTCTCTCCTCGAATTCTGTTATCTCTGTCATATAGTGGCATTACACTATCCCCGACTCAGATGCTTTCGTAGCCGAGCGGTAAAGCAGCCGGCTCTCTAGCTACCCTCTCTCTTTCTCACACATGCTTTTCCCCCTTTTGCTGGAAAATGAGCTGTGTGTTCTCTATCTTTTTGCTAATATTCCTTCCTCATCTTTCTCAATCTTTAATAGCTCATTTTCACCATCCAGCATCCATTTAAAACCAACGTTCTTCCCTATTATTGCACTGTAAACTCATATTTCCCCCAATTTTGGGAGTGAAGTGCTCCCAGTTGAAAATTTGCAGTAATTTTTGAAGATATGGATTCTTGCTTCCTTTGAAGCTCTTGGGTGGATGTTCTGGTGCTCATGCATTTCTTATGTTCTCGGGAGAAAGAATGTCTTCTTTTCATGTTGTCTCCATTTTTAGTTGCAGTGTGCCACGGATATTTCGCGCGTATTTGGCCATCTTTTGCTCCCACCATATTCCCTACTCTTTCCCGCGCCTCATTTTTCTTTCAAACCTTGTGAGCAGCGCGCGCGGCATGAAGAGCTGTGCGCTTCGAAGGGAGTTGCAAAAGAAGGAGAGGGAAAGATTTACTTCCCTAGTTGGGCAGAATGGCCGATTTCTAGAGAACTGGGCTTGAAGTTTCAAGATGTATCTTCCTCATGGCATTTTTGGGCATAGTTTCAACCAAAACGAAAAATGACCATTCGAAGATGTCGCAACTTGACGAAATAGGGTTAATGGGTGAGGAAAGTGTAGGGAAACGCTCGCTTTTGTCTACTATCTCGTCAAGTTGCGATATTTTCGAGTTGTCGAAAAATTATAGGGGACAAGATCTACAAATATTTTTGTTTCCTCTAACTAAAAGATTGATACACACACACACACAAGAAGAATTTGGTTAAACCTACGTCTTGTTCTCTGCCTTAGATAAGCTTACAATTTGCTTAGAATTCATATTCCAAATTGGCTTTATGGAAACCATAAGCCCTCAAGCCAATGCGAAATAACGCATGGTTAGGGGGAGGGTATTGGAAGTACGGGTCTCTTTTCCCCCATACTATTTCACATGGTTTGAGGGCTTATGGTTTCCAACGTTGCCTTCCAGCCTCGAGGATCGATGTTAACCATTTCGATTTCATTTTGAAACCCCCAATACTCTCCGTCGATAGGGGTTTTGAGACGCACAAATTCATGTTCTCTACATAAGGCGGTGAATAAGTGAACGACTTCAGTTTCATCCTTCGATGGAGAAAAAGAACAAAAGTCTTGGGCACAGGAAAAGAGGCAGATTGGGGGAGAAATAGACTGGGAATGGGGAGGAAAAGTGGGGAGAAAAAAGGCATGCGCCTTTGGGAAGGGAGGCTAGGATCGATCCCCCAGTCTCTTGCTCACCACAAAGCGTGTGTGAGTGGCGTAGTGCTTTCTTTCGGCTTCTGCTTTCGTTCTCCAGAAATCTCTTCGTTCATAGCACTATTTCCTCCATTTTTATGACTCTCTAATCATCCACCCTCTATCGTTTGTGATTCAGTGAATCTTTTTTCCCTTTCTTAGTCCAGCAATCTTTTTTCTCTCTTTCATACAACTCCTTATAAGCACAATCATTTGTAATGTAATTGAATTAACTCTCAGATTATGTAGACTCGATTATAGAGAATGGACATAATTCATCTGAATGCGATATTATTTACCCAGAGCGCATATGATTTCTAGAATTGGAATCATGCATTACTTACTATTGTAGGCTATATATTATTCTCATTCTTTATATTTTATTAAAAATAACGTGGAATGTAGTCTAAGCAGACCTAGGGAGGGGACAATAATGAAAAAAAGCCCTTGCGACCTACTCTTCCTATATTTTCTTCATTTGACGAAAGTGTTCCCTGGGTCTGAGTTTAAGTTATTCTTATTCAAAATTTCTATATACATATATATATAATTTTACAAAGGGAACAATATTCGTTTGACTTTTCTACATTTAAGCTTGTATTTTAACCATTTTCCTGAAACGTTAGATTATTCCAAGATTTTCCTCCACTTTCAGCCAATTGTCGTCATTTACGATGTTCTCCAGCTTAACTTCGTCTGCGCTGCACATAATTAACATAACTCACGAGCATTCGTGCACGCAATTAGGCGATACAATGCATTCATTGCTCTTCAACGGCTCTTGACTTTGTCTGAGTATGCAAATTCATTTATGCGTCCTGAGTCCAGAACTCACAACTAGACCCTTTCATATATCTGCCAATTGATTTGAATCTTCTTATCTTCATCATTTTTTGCAGAAATGAACGCGTTATTTCATCACTCATCAAACACATTATAAATTAGTATATTATTCGATGATAAATAAACCTTGGGCTTTAATCATTTTCTAAGAAAATGTCGATCTATGATATTAGCGGAAATGTGAAATTCAGAAAACTTGGTGGATTGGGTTTTCTTCGGAGAAGAATTAAATCCTCTACTAATCGAGTTGTTGGAATTCTGGGACCGCGAGAAATCTCGAAAGTTGATTAGATTTTTGGCATTTAGACGGGAAATTGTTCGTCCGTACTTTCTGCGAATCAAACACAATTCAATAATATTCGCTTTCATCTTTGAGCGCAACTATAATTGTTGTTGCTGTTGCTGCTGATTATCGCACTTTTCCTGGGACTAATTATTCTGTCTGGGACCCTTTTGATTTTCCAAATTTTCAAACTTCATATTTTCAGGTTTAGTTTCATTTTCTTTGCGCACTCTTTGAAACGCGCGAATTTTTTCATCTCGCCGTTTCGAGGCGCAAAATTGTATCTCCTTTGCGCGCAATTGGGCAAAATCGCGCTTCGAAAAAGTTGAGAGGTTTTGAGCATGAAATGAAGGGGTTAGCCTGGGAGAGAGATGGACGAAATAGGTCCCAAATGTGGGAGGCTTTGAGAGAAAAGTCCGGGAGAGAGTGGGAATAAAGAGTTTTCTGGCTATGGCATGTATGTGCATGTGTGTATGTGCGTTCTGAAGCAATTTGCCTGAACCGCGCGCGCGCAGCTCTACTGCACAGAAGCAGATGAAGAGGTTGAGCTAAAGCGCAAGGTGGTTGTGAGAGAGAATGGGGAAGGAAGAGAGATGCAGAGGAGTTAGAAAGAGAGAAAGAATGAAAAAAGGAAACGTAGAGGTCCGACGATTATGTGCTTCTATGCTGCTCTCTCCTGTTCTCCTAGCGCTTTTACGCTTCGAATCAATTGGTAGAATGGGCTTAGAGCGTTAGAGAGCCTAAAGGGGCAATCCTTCGATCCTTTTGAAGCATACTCAACTCAATCCCATCTGTGCATATTCCCACACACATTACCACAAATCTCTCTTTTGAGCGTTTAGTAGTTTTGGTCCGTCAACCCATCTGAGATATTATATTGGGCCGCTGACTCTTTCTTCTTTCCAGTGAAGTCTGAATTTTTGGAGCCAGCAACTTCAACGTTTTTTTCCGTCTAACATCATGCATTAACGACTAATATAATGTTAAAATCAATTACTTTAACATATATATTAATAATAAAAGCCAATATAAAACACGCATATGAGATATGAAGGTCTTAGACGTTGTGTCCTAACTCGTTCTTTCCATCTTGTTTAGCCTAGTTGCTCATACTCCACCCGACATAATTATGCTTTCTTATTATATCTTAGTCGAGGCTATATGTGGGTCTGCACGACGCACATTTCCTATACGCGCAGAGAGCGTTTTCATCATCATTATTACATATATGTAATTCCGTTCTTCGTAATATATCGAGTATGTATAGATTTAGCGATTTATATACAAATTGTGACGTAGTAACCATTATTCAAATGTTTAATTCATCATATAGGATTACGATTTTTGCTAACTTCTAACAAATAAATAGCGGCGAAACTCAATTTTTGTATGAAAAATCTATCATTTTCCATCTTTAATATAAAGAGACTACTATCGAAAGTAAGATATTTGCTATTTTTGTCTGAAACATTTTCCTTTCATCTCGGCTTTTCTATATTTCCCGAAATATAGGCATTTTTCGTTGCCGTCAACCGTCAAACTTCACCAATTAACCTGAGCCCTCTGAATTCCCCACTTCTATACTTGTCAATGAATATTAAATTCTCGGGCCCTTCTCTCTTTCAAATGTCCCAAAAACTCACATACGTTTTTTTTCTCTGAACGTGTGCATTGAATTCAAAGATAGTTGACAGGCTCAGAAATCGATATTTTCTTTTTCAGATTTTGTTTATAAATACATACGAGATTTTCAAGCTGGATCAACTAATTTGGAGCTATTTTGTCGTCACATAAACCTGAAATTCTAAAAATTCCGAAGGAACTTAGAATTATTCATATCGGGAAAGACGGTTCGAAGGAGAAAACGACGATCTTGGCTTGAATCTATATCTAGAACATTTTCATCTGGAAGACCGACCTTATAAAGAGGTAAAATTTGTCCTATGTTCGTGACTTAACAAATCAATTTGATGATATTTTGTACCATGCTATTATAATTTCATCATGAAGATTAATGCAATATATTTAGTCTTAGTATGACAGTAACAAGTTTTTGGATTACTTTTACTCTCCATTGTCCTCGAGATAAGCCTTGTCATATGCACTCTGCGTCTATAACCTGCGAGCGCGATGCATCGAGACTATGGGGAAATAAGAGGGAGCAGAATGCAGAGACGCAGAGGCATATAGGCTAAGGCTTACGGGTACCTCTTGCCTCCTTTCTTTGTGCGGTTTCATCTCGGAGACAATGGAAAGTATTAAATAGAATCTTCTAAATTAAACTTAACTATAATATATACTAAATGTGTTAGCTTCAGGGTGCATCAGTGCTAGGGCTCTAACTAGTCAGGCGCTACTAGGCGCCACTAGTGCCTTCCAGCCATACCTTCGCAAGGAATGCTTCTGTATTATTTCGCCAGCGCCGTCAAGTCGATTCAGTTCCACGTGGATGATGACATCATCGATAAGCTCAACTACTATTACACGACTGCAATCATTACAGGTGCGTTATTTTAAGCTTAAGTTCGAAAATGGTGTGTTAGCAAAATCGCGCTCGACGTTAGTCTTAGTTTTAAGCGTTCTTTGAATGGCGTGTTGAACAAAACTCTCAGGATGTTCCATTAGTGTAACATCTGAATTGCAATATATTGTGAACCTTATCGACTATGAACTGAAACTTTTCATATTAGCCTCGTTATACTTACATTCGAGATACTAAGAGCATCTGTATTTAAGATTATTCGAGCAAGTCATTCAGCCAATTTTCATTTTCCTTCTTTTTGCAATTCCATATATTTTTATTAAATCTTCGCTAGTGTGGAGATTTTCATTTTCCCCTGACGTCTTCCATAATGCAAAATTAATGAAGTAAAAAGCTATGTGAATCGTCAAAATACGGCTAAAATCGGAGCGAAAAGCGAGAAGAGAAAAGAAGACAGATTGCTTCGAATCTTTTTGCAATTCAGATGATGTAGCCCCTCTGCGCGCGCTATATTCTCGATGCTGTCATGGGAAATTAGGCATTTTGAAAATTAGAAAAAAAGATGTGTTACGAGCGGGGTGCAGCGAAATAGCGTATAACTCTAATAGATGTTGGAGAAACCGGAGAAATTGCAATTTGTGCTAGAAATTGCGCGCTTTCGAAGTCGATTTAGTACGGCGAATGCGCGGAAAATATTTTTCCCGGCCTAACGCCGCGAATTGTGAAGGCCCAAACACATAATAGCGAAATGCACAACGATAAGTATCTCCACTAATACCACTTGGGAAAATAGTGAAGCAGACTGATTTACGATCGAACAAAATGTCGACAATATATCCAACAAGCCATGTATAATTAAACAATCTCAATATATCAAGGTACACTTATAATTTGTGAATTTCAGTGTTCGCCATATTGGTCTCGACGAAGCAGTACGTCGGTATGTGTTGAGACATAGAGGGTTTTTCGATACTTAAACCGTTTTATATACCACATTTGATATTTGAAACAAAAATGAAATAATATAATGCGAAAGCCCTCAAAAATAGTGTATTTTATAAAAGCGGCTATTTTAGGTTTCCCGATACAATGCTGGGTATGTTTTTCACGTATTTAGTTTAGGTTGAATACTTTTTTTTTTTTAAAACTGTAGTAGAAGTCCTTCTGCAATATACAGAAGTACAACCCCGAATGCTAAAATCAACCTATTACCGAACTCAAATCATTTTGGAATTAGCTTTATACTACTCTTTAGATCATTTAGAGTTGCTTTACTATTTGCTATTGATTTCAAGCTAATACGATACGTAGATGATGAGTTATGGAGGTTTGAAATTTTCAAGAATTGGAGGGTTGAAAAATAGGTGCCCAGGGACTTCTAATACAGTTTTTACGGCGTATTAACGTTATAACTTTCAGGTTCCAGCGACTTTCACAGGTAACTTAAATAGGCCTTAGAGCCCAGGGACATACAAAGTTCTAGTTGACTTTTTATGACCTAATAGAGTAGGTTTGGACAGACTTGGTGATCATTATATCAAAATGACAAGCATAATACCCAGATCACTTTGATATAGAAATTTGCAAGCCTGTTCAACCCCACAGCCCTATTAGGTCAACGGACGTTTGTACATTTGTACGGCAATTTGTAAACGTCGGATAGTCGAAATGTCAGGAAGCATGATTAGAGATATAGGACAGAGGGCTAGAGTAGAGGGAAATAGTGTGAGAAAGATCCCTTCCGACATTTACAAGTTGCCTGTTTGTACAATTAGTGTGCTGTAGTGTATGCAACAGGCCGTTTTAGACCCTATGGAGCAATATACGGAGAACTACTGTTGGGTGCAGAACACGTACTTCTTGCCACTGAACGACTACATTCCGCACAATTACGCTGAAAGAGAAAATCGGCAAATCGGGTGAGTTTGATTAAAACATATTCGTTTATAATCATATTTACTTGGAAGATTAGCTACTTTAGAAATACATTTGACAATTCTTTGCATTATGATAGCTTTAACTCTAAAAATGGCATATTTTTCATCGTCCTTTTCAGGTATTATCAATGGGTTCCATTCGTTTTGGCGCTAGAGGCCCTGCTATTTTACGTTCCTACTATTGTTTGGCGACTGCTGAGTTGGCAGTCCGGTAATTATCGCTAATTTTCTTATTTTATTACTGGAATTGCTTAATTTAACCCTGAAATTCAGGTATCCACGTTCAATCGCTGGTACAGATGGCTTGCGATTCGCGACTTTTGGATTTGGAATCCAGAAACCGAGCCTTGCAAACCATTGCCACAAATGTGGAAGAAGCATTGCACGTTAAGCACCAAGTTGTAAGTATTTTAATGACTAATTTAGCCCTACTTCTCTATCCTTCATAAGACATAGGATATGCAGAGGAAGGAATGTAGGAAGAAGCCTTTCTCTGCACTATAGCTTCTTAATTGGTTTTTATTTCATACGCCACTTAAATTTGTGTTAATTCAGCAAAAAATAGCGCTCTCTACTCGAACTAATTTTAATTTGAAAATTCCTCTTCTCAGAAACTCGTTAGTTGCAAAAGTGACGCTAGCTTCTCTCTTCTGAGACCGATTTTTTCATTTCTGCATTTTTTCGCGACTCTCGTTTCCTTTCGTCTCTTCAATTGCCGCTGTTTCTCGGCCATTCACTCCATTTCGATAGCAATTTTGAAATTCGATATAGCAAAGTGCGGCGCAGGCAGTGCTGCTGTGCTCTGTGCTCTTGCATATCCTTGCTTTGCATCGCTTTTGGATGAAGAAAATTTGAAACAACGAGAAAAGTGTTGACAATCGAGGAAAATTAGCTAAAAATAACAAGACATGTTAATTTTTATTATACAAATTAATATAAGTACACATAGAGCTCAAAACAATTGCTGCATTTCAAAATATATTTGATGATATAATTCGAATGACAATTTGTAAATGATGCAATGTGAAATGACGAAACGTTTTTTTAGTATTTAACAAAACGCACAATAGAAATTGATACAGGATTTGTGCAGAAAAAGGGAAGCATTTGGTCATTTTCGTGCTCCGTCAAATACTAAAAGGCGTTTCGTCTCATTTCGCGTTACGTCATTTACAGGTTGCCATTCAAATATTTCTATTTAGATGTCCGGAAATCGACTAAAATTGCTCAATTTGATCATCTGCACGCGGTCTTCCGGAGCTGCAGTGACATTTCTCTACATTTCCGTGAAGATCCTCTACACCGTTAACATCGTCGGTCAGATTTTCCTGCTCAACACATTTTTGGGCAACCGGAGTCGGTGGTACGGACTTCAGGTAAGACCAGACCCAGGGAGCACTTTCGTCAGACGAAAATAAACTATAGGGGTAGATCGCAAAGGGTTTCTGACGATCGTCCTCCCTAAATTTTGATAAGATTGATATTAATTAATAATAATCACCTATTTTCTCCATTGCTAAATGCTGGAAACTTATTCGATTAGACGCTGACGAGGAAGTATCATTAACATGTGACAAATTAGCGGATTTATTAAACCTTTATCAATCATTATGTTTTTCAAAGAAATCTTCATACTTCATTAGCTTACATTCTGCAAAAGCACGTTACTCATGAAATTAAAGTTCTAAAGTGCAGAAATCTAATACGCGCGTCGGCGCACTCGTGCGCGCAAAAAATTAAAAGATAACATAACAACTTTGATGACTCGGAAGTATTCGATTTCTGCTGTAAGACAAGTGTAATTTCGGTGAAACACGTTTAAAAAATAAAATATCAGAGATTTAAGACATGCATATTTTTCTCCCTATCTTCGAAACAAATTAATTTTATTCGGAGGAAAATGTTCTCCAACATTTAAACCGCAAGGCATCACGATACAAATGCATAATAATTACAAATTTTCAAGTTCAGGTCCTAAACGATCTGATGAACGGTCGGGAGTGGGAAGAGTCGGGGCATTTCCCTCGAGTCACTCTTTGCGATTTCGAGGTGAAAGTGCTGGGGAACGTGCACCGGCACACCGTTCAGTGCGTGCTCATGATCAACATGTTCAACGAAAAGATATTCCTCTTTTTGTGGTACGCAATTTACGCAGCGTACGGATTAAAACCAGTACGAATTTCAGGTTCTGGTATTTCCTTCTCGCCGGAGCCACCGTATGCTCACTCTTCTATTGGATCTATATCTCAGTTGTACCTAGCAGGTAATTAATTTGAAAGTAAATTGTTAATGAGACGATAACGTTAGGAGGTATTGTTGATGCCCAAATCTAGGAGGCGTGCAAAGTGGTGCACGGTTATTCTTAGCGATTAGAAAAGCGAGAAATAGCACGCGAAAAGGAGTGAGACTGGTCCTAAAATCGCTTCTTCTCTCATTTTCGACCTCCCAAATTTGGACACCAACAATAATATAATATGTTGTTATGAATTACATCATATATGAACTTAAGAAGGAATACTATGATGGTAGATATGATGTCTTAACGTAATCACGCAACTTAGTATTCATCAATTTAATATCTAAAAATCAAATTTATTGGTATTTTAAGGCAGCTCAACTTCGTTGGCAAGTATTTGACCGGCATCGAGGGCTACAAGATGGTCGATTCGCAATCGCTTAGGCGTTTCGTTTTTCACTTTTTACGGCAGGTACACGAATCCCGCTAAATACCACCTTTTTCGCAAAATTCGCATTTTCAGGATGGTGTGTTCCTGTTAAGGATGGTGGCGACACACGCTGGCGAGCTTCCTTGCTATGAGCTAGCAAAGACGCTATGGAACAACTACTGTGACAATAAGGAAGGAAAGATGCACGACGTTTAACTTCGTACTCTGCGTAAATCGCGTTGCTCGAAAGATGCAATGACTACGATATATTGTAAAGAATATTCTATTATAACTCATACAAATACGAGTGTCATTCGATTGCATTCAATCTGGAATTTTTATAGAGTTGTTAAAAATTAGCATTTTGCTAATACACAAAAATCTAGCATAGCTACGCTTTTCTGCTGACGCTACGGACTCTCTGAATCAATTAGGTTCTAGTTTTAGCCCCTCAACCCTAAACACTATTATCATAAAATTCACTTCTCATAAAACCGTAGTTCATTAAGAGTCTATTAGCGCCAGTTTGATAGCCACACACACTTCACTTATTCGAGAAAATAAGTCGAAATCAATGAATGGGTTGCGAGTACTTTGTTGTTAATACATTTTGGTATTTTGTTACCAAAATTAAGCGCTTTATTGGCAAACAATCAGGGTTTTGGTATAAATCATATGAGATAACAATGCTAATTTCAAAGTACTCGCTTCCTTATCAATATACTAGTCCACAAATGCTATTTCTTCAAGAAATTAGCGTTTTTGGGATAAATTCTAGTCAAATAATCTCATGTCCTTGCTCTTTCCGACTATTCTAGGTTTTGGTTTTTTGCAATTTCCTTCAAACTGATTTTGTGTCACTTTATCGATTTTTTATGTTATTTTTCCTGTTCTATTGTTTCTGGCCGGCGAATGTGCAATATTTCCGTAAAATAAGGAGCGTTTTTCTCTCAAATCGATTTTCTCAACCATTTTTACTAAATTCGAGCGCGTTGTTTAGGATCTATTCAATATTTTAACACTTCCTTTTAACGTACTGCCGCTAAATTTATATAATCATCTTCGAATGCCAAACTCAGAGTATATTTTGTTCGATTTAGACGAAAATATTCAAATTTTAAGCGTATTTATTATTTTAAAAAATCAATATATTTTTGTCTACGATTTAAAACGACTGAAATTAATTTCTTCTTCGTCTTTGCCACATGAATCATGCCATTTTTACTAATGTGATCTCGAAAATTCTCGTTATGGCTCCCCATATTTTTCGTTAGCCATAATTTCACTGAAATTCTTTATAAAATATGAGATTTTATATGCAAATTTATATTCAAAATATGTAAATGAAAATAAATCTATTCGGATATTCAAATTAGTGCAATTATACGTCGTCGAACTGTATTATAGTCTCTATAGTTCTGGTTCTGGGCAGAAAGGTCGTTTTCGTCTTTTCCTTCTCAGCGTTCAATCTCACTTCCATTCCTTCTGGAAGCATTTACATATATGATTTCTCCCTTAGGTTCTAATCGATTTTTTGTTTGAAATAATGAAATTTTTTACAAGAATCTCTTTTCACAAAAACGATTTTTTTTCTGGTCAGTTTGTGGATGTGCAGGCTAGAGTGTGTGTGGGTGTTATGAAGGCCTTAGATGGTAGTTCTCTACTCGTAACTAGCACTGCACGAATATTAAGAATCCTTTATTGACTAGCCTTGGTTCAGTACAGTAAGACCCAATACAAAGTAGAGAATAGTAAGGCGTGGATAATACTGTGAAGGAACAAAGTAACAACGAAGAGGGCGTATTTATAGGCGCGAGTCGCGCCTAAGAAATAACTCCGCCCTTTAAGGTTCGGGCAATCTAGGGATAGTTCTAGATATGGCTCTCCAGCCAGAAATGACAATAACAAGGATGATTCATCAAAGTGAACAAGTCGTTGGCGACATTCCGCCCGGCCAAGAAGTGACCGTCGGAATTAAATGGAGTAATGCAAATTGAGATTATAGCTTGAGATCATAAGATGTTTCTGCTACTGTTGTCTTCTGTTTACAGGAGTGAACCATTTGTACAGTGATCGTGGACAGGCTTAATAGGCTGGCTAGGGGTTGATGTAGGGTGTGCCTCACAGGACACAGTGACCGGTTGTGCCACACAGGACACGTTAACCGGTGGTGCCGCACAGGACACGCTGTAGATTGATACAGAAGTCTGTCGTTGATCACCATGAGCTGCTGGATATCATTGTCTGATGTTGCCACTGAACTGGTTGAAGTCTCGTTGTTATTTTGTTACTGACTGCTGCTAAGTTCGGGTACAAGATAGATTTCTTAAGCTTACCTAGTAGAGAGATTTCTCATACAACAAAGTGCTAACTTAGTAAGAGAAGAGAAAATAAAGGATTAGATAAGAAGGTAAATACAATAAAGCGAAATAGAAGTCCAATCCTATTGATTGAACTACTAACTATCCAAGAATCTCTTGGAGAGCCTCCCGGGCCTAGGAAGTGGTTCCAAGATAGCTTCAATAGTCTTCTATAAAGCATCAACGCAACGATATTTTTGTATTTTTTTTATTGTTTTAATTGTTTATTCGTACAAGCAATCAATGATTCGGTTCAATGAAATGAAATATTATGACACGATTTAAATTCTCGAAGCATTTGATCAATTTTCAATTTACTGCTTCAATTTCTTCAGACAGTTTCTTAGTCATCCTCAGATAACTTTCTCGTTTCCATACTCTAGAGGAATTATAAGTTCAGATTCCGTTTTTACAGCAAATAATTTGACTTTCCATTCGTCTTCCTTCAATTTCTATCCTCCTTGTATGACTCCAAAATGGTCTTGTCTGTCTGTATATCCATTTCTTTATTCTTTCTACATTTCACGAGCTCATAATATTTACAATCACTTAGAACGCAAAATTCCAATAATCAAATGATAAAGTAAATTTTAAAATTCCAATAGGTATAGATAAATTTGATGACAATTATGTTGATTAATTTTCTATTGAATATTTGATTAACTGGTAATAACATAGAAATAATCAATTTTTGTTCAATAAGTGGTTAATGAATAACTAATTTGGGTATTTAATCTTTTCTTTTTTTTTTTAATGATTAAAGCTTATTTACAAGCATAGGGTCATTCCCTAATTACATCTCATAGTCCATGGGCGAATCTCGTCCATCACTTTCAAATTCCTCTTCATTTTGTGATATTTCATCTGATTCATAGGAATTTCTGATAGAAAGATCCTTTAAAATTTGTGACCTTTCTTCCATTAGATCTTTGATGAGGCAATGATGTTGCCTTCTCTCAATATCAGCTCTTCTTATGATATTTTTCAATTTGTCAATCTCTTTCTCAAAGTCCAAACAAGTTTGCAGTAACTCGTCGATATCACTATATCCTTGTAACGCCTGAAGGGCTAATTTGGAAATGTGCAGTTCTCTCCCTTGTTGTTTGAGAGTGTCTTTGTATCTTTCTCTCATTCTGCATTCTCTTTTCACTTTCATTTCCAATTCGTAGTGTGAGTGTTCGAGTTCGTCGATTATTTCCTGATACCTTTCTCGCACAAAGAGAGCATCGTTAACCGATTCTTTTCGATAATTTTCCATTGAATTTTCAAACTTCTCTTCCAAATATTCGTTTTCCTCCTCTATTTGGCTAATTTTTCCTGTCAAGTGATTGTTTTCTTTTATCAGTACTTTACAAAACTCTTTTTTTTCATTTAGCGATTCTTACTCTCTTGCAAAAATGTTTGTTGCACTTAATCTTGTTCAAATTTCCTTTGCATTTTTCCAAAATTTCAAGATATTTTTCATACATGATTCCGAAACATTTTGTTTTAGCGACAGATTTGATAAATTTTTGATAGATTTCTGATAAGTAGTGTATGTAGCCTCGAACATTTAGATAAATCACGTAAATTATAACGGCTTCACTGGTCAATAGGGCAAATATGAATTGGCTCACATAACTCTTATCCTTAACATTTTCATCATTCACTTGATTTAACTGTCTCATCCAAATATAAACAATCAAGCAAAATGTTATGATCATGCTAATGGTAAATGATCCTGAATTTGGAACTTTGTGGACATTTTTCCAATACTGCTCTGAAATAAGGACTAATTCTTCTATCATCTCTTTCGTCTCGTATTTCTCGGGTTGATTTCTCAATTCATCTCTCTTTCCTTGCAAACTTTTCATTACTTCTGAATTTTCCCATTTCTTCATTGAATACTTCCAATAACAAACAGCCAATATTATCAGAGATATTGTTGATATTACTAAACCAAAGATTATGCAATCAATTAACACTGTTTCAACATTCTCGGGGTTTAAATTTTCCGCAGATGCTCCAGAAATTAGACTAATAATTGTTATCATACAAATTGATAGAGACAACGTGTAGGGCAGCTTGAATATCCTTCTCGACTTTTTATCATTCTGTCGACTTAATTGTTGGAGAATCTCAGCATTCTCTTTGATCATTTTACTCAATAACTCATCTCTTTTTCGTTGAATTTCCTGAAGGGCTTTTATTTTCTGCCTCAACTGTTTTGACTCTCTCCAGTTGTTTTCCTTGAATATTATCGTAGTCTCCTCTAGGGCATCTTTCTCTTTTCTTTCTCTTCTCAACTTTAACCAACTCCATATGATAATCATTGTCAGTGATATGATTGTAGTAA
Organism: Diploscapter pachys; assembly: GCA_002287525.1. Classification (NCBI taxonomy): domain Eukaryota; kingdom Metazoa; phylum Nematoda; class Chromadorea; order Rhabditida; family Rhabditidae; genus Diploscapter; species Diploscapter pachys. The sequence continues at coordinate 2,001 of LIAE01008056.1, read as the reverse complement.
TCAAGCATCCAATGAGTTCATGTCTTGTTACGATATTGTTGTAGGAGTTTGAATTATTCTTGGTCCCCTCAATTTCTTTCCATTTTTCATTTTCCATTTCCAATTTTTCTGTATTTGCACCGACTGCTAAAATCAAGGTGCAAATCACTAGTACATTCATAATAGTTGTCAGATTCGGCAATTTTAATTGTACCTTTCCTTGTACTCTTTCATCTTTTTCTGTTTGTTTGCTTGAATTGCAGTCGTTTTTTGAAAAGAGTTCTTCTTCCACCTCAGTGGTTTCTTTCATAATTGTTTCTGATTTGATGTCTGGAGTGAACCGTGTTTGTTGTAAAGTCTGATACTTTTTCAAAGTGTCTGAGTTATTTTCACTCTTCTCTTCTCCCTCAATTTTCAGTTTTTCAATTCCAACTTGTAACTCTTCCACTTTTCTCGAATCGTCCAAACTTTGCTCGGAATTCGAAAATACATCCTGAGTATTGTGAAATTTTGAGTGTTTTGATGTTTCATCTCCTTGAAGGGTTACTGTAGTTGGATTCTCATCTCTTTCAATTTTGCTTCTTGATGTGTATGCTTCATCAATTCTGTATGGAGCATTTCTTTGTCCAAAATTTCTCTGTGGCCTATAATCTAGTGCATTTATCTCATTACCTCTTTGACTTTTGTTTTCACTTGAATCTTTCCTCTTTTTCTTGCATAGGGAGACGTGATGATAAGCACCACATCCATGCTCACAAGACTTTCTAATCCTACACTGATATTTCCAATGGTTATTTTCTAAGCATCGACCGCAGAGACCTTTCATGACTACCACGTCCCAACGTCTGTTAGGGTTTGGGATAACTGGACAATCTTCACTGGAATGATAAGTTCCGTAACAGTAGACACAAGGTGTTTGTACGACTTTCCATGGGGTATCTTCTTGTTTCAAGGATCTTCCAAATACACGATTCATCATGTAATTATGAACAACTCCTCCTCTGAGTTCATACTCTTGATAGATGTCTCTCTCAACTAGAATAGGTCCTAATTTCGTGTAAATACACGTTACGTTTGTAGACAATCTTTTTGGTAACTTTGATGTGAACATAATATCAAAAAGATAATCCATTCCGAGGCAAATTTGAGCTTCAACACTTCTTTTCCTTTCATTCACGGTTATTCCCAATTTTCTCAACTCATCTCTCTCTTCTTGAATGCATTCTTTCAACTCAATTGGTTTTGTTAATTTATCAATTGTATGAGCCAGAATTTCTTTCCACGAATTATTACCTAATTTAAGTAGGAATTTGACAAAGTTAGATTTAAACTTTCGCGTGGCTACTCCGAAGCCTGCTATTTCAATTGAAATGTCTTGTTTCAAGATTTCTGCATTCAATTGTTGTGCTAATTCTTCCTTAACAAATGTGCCTTGGGCGCCAGTATCGAGCAAGATACTCACTCGTTTCTCAATCGAATTTTTATTTGATCCATTCCAGATCTTATTGGTGGAGAGTAATAAACTACCTGGTGAATTGACGACTATTAAGTTCTTACTACACGGCAAAGGTGAATCCAGAAATGATGATCCGTTTGGAAATATACCATCACTACGCTCATTTCTTTCCATAGGTATGTTTACCGCCTGAGTTTTGTTCTCTCTGTTCTCATCATCTGATACAAATTGTGGGGATTTTCGTCCGTTTTCTGTTGTTAATTCCAATGATTTGCACACTCTACCTTCATAAAGCAATCTCAACGAACTGTTGTATCCTGTCTGTGTTTGGTGAAATTTTCTTTTAATTTTGGAGACATTTTTCAACTGGGTATCCTTTTCCAATGCGTCTGCTTCAATTTTCTTACTCCATTTCACATTCAAATGGTCTTCACTATCTATCTTCCAAATTTCTCCATGTGCATCCATCGACATTTTGTCCATTTTAACAATAAAGATTTGACAATTTATTTCAATTTTGAAGTCCTAATCTCGACTTCCGAGTGCAAATGCCTCTTCTTGGCACA